>CM069156.1:34417470-34424970 GCA_035221665.1 Okamejei kenojei | reverse complement strand
TCTAAATTAATCCAAGCTGCCTGCATTTGGCCCATATCCCTCTAAACTCTTTTGTATCGGTGCACCTATCCAAACATCTTTTAAATGCTGTTATGGTACCTGTCTCAACTGCCTCCTCTGGCAGCTCGTTGCATATACCCGCCAGCCTCTGTGAAAAGGTTGCCCTTCAGGTTCCTCTTAAACCTTTCCCCTCTTCACCTTAACCCTGTGTCGTCCAGTTATTGATTCCTCTAGCCTGGGTGAAAGACTCTATGCATTCACCCTGTCTATTCCCCTCATGATTTTATACACCTTAATAAGATCAACCCTCAGGTTCCTGCACTCCATTGAATAGAGTCCGAGTCTGCTCAACCTCTCCCTACAGCTCAGGCCCTCGAGTCCTGGCAATATATGCTTCCTCTAGCAGGGTAACCAAACCTGAATGCACCAGGCTCCATATGCAGTCTCACTAACATCTTGTACACCGAAATATGACTTGCATTTCATTATACAAAGTTCAACATGTAATAGTCTGCCTTCAGATTCTTCTGAGCGACATTGAAAATCCTCACACTTTCCCCCATTGAACTGCAAAGTGTGACTGTTCTCTGCTTCAAAGGAAGGAGCTTGACTTTGTTTGAGAAACTAACTTTGCTTGTTAATGTGCACGCTGTGCGATCCAGCTCCAGAGCTTTGGCACACACTGACAGGATCTGATACTACGGACAAGTCACTCATTAGTTTGGTTTAGAGATACAGCGCGGAAACAGGCCCTTCGGCCCACCGAGTCCACGCTGACCCAGTGATCATCCCGAACACTAGCACTATTCCACGCACTAGGGACAATTTATAATTTTACTGAAGCCAATTAACCTACAAACCTGCACGTCTTTGGTGTGTGTGTGAGGAAACCGGAGCACCCCGGAGAAAACCCACGCAGTCACAGGGAAAGTGTGCAAACTCCTTATAGACAGCACCCGTAGTCAGATTGAACCCGGGTCTCTGGCGCTGTAAGGCAGCAACTCTACCGCTGCGCCACCGTGCCGCCCTATTTCTGGGTGAAAATTATACCTTCGAACAGTGGTTCAATGCTTCCTTTATTATCACGTGGACAAGATGACAGTGAAATTCTTTCTTTGCATGCAGATCGGTAAGAATATTTCCGTCCATAAGTACAATCACTGATTAAATACAGAATGCATAAAAACAGCCGCTGTGCCCATGTTGTGGCACCATTGAACAGTCCCAGCCATGAAGTCCCGTTGCAGCTGTCGCCTCTGCAAGGCCACCAAATTCAAATCCATTTTCCTACCATTTCAAGTAGTGTGCAAGGCCACCAAATTCAAGTGCAGTTTCCTACCACTTCAAGCAGGGTGCAGGGCCACCAAATTCAAGCGCAGTTTCCTACCACTTCAACCGGGTGCAGCCACCAATTCAGCGCAGTTTCCTACCACTTCAAGCAGGGTGCAAGGCCACCAAATTCAAGTGCAGTTTCATACCACTTCAAGCACGGTGCAAGGCCACCAAATTCAAGTGCAGTTTCATACCACTTCAAGCACGGTGCAAGGCCACCAAATTCAAGTGCATTTTCATACCACTTCAAGCAGGGTGCAAGGCCACCAAATTCAAATGCAGTTTCATACCATTTCATGCAGGGTGCAACACCATCACATTCAAATGCAGTTTCATACCATTTCAAGCAGGGTGAAACCACCATAAAACCACACAAAACACCAAACTCACAGTTCAGTAGACATTCAGTGTGTTCAGTTGATTCACAGCTCAGACAGAGTCGTGACCTCTCCCTCCCCCATCATGCAAAGACTGAGCCACACCCATTCTTCCGGGTTTTATAACCCCTCCCACCGGAAAAGGTGTGGCCTTCATGGCATGATTGACAGGATTGCCCACCATTTGCAGTGCCTTTTACTTCAACCCAGTGCACCCAAGCCACCATTTGCAGTGCCTTTTACTTCAACCCAAAGCACCCAAACCACCATTTGCAGTACCTTTTAGAAACATAGGTGCAGGAGTATGCACCCACCATTCAATATGATCATGGCTGATCAACCAACTCGGTATCCTGTACCTGCCTTCTCTCCACACCCCCTGATCCCTTTAGCCACAAGGGCCACATCTAACTCCCTCTTAAATATAGCCAATGAAGTGGCCTCAACTACCTTTTGTGGCAGAGAATTCCACAGATTCACCACTCTCTGTGTGAAAAATGTTTTTCTCATCTCGGTCCTAAAAGATTTCCCCCTTATCCTTAAACTGTGACCCCCTTGTTCTGGACTTCCCCAACATTGGGAACAATCTTCCTGCATCTAGCCTGTCCAACCCCTTAAGAATTTTGTAAGTTTCTATAAGATCCCCCCTCAATCTCCTAAATTCCAGCGAGTACAAGCCGAGTCTATCCAGTCTTTCTTCATCCCAGGAATCAATCTGGTGAACCTTCTCTGTACTCCCTCTATGGCAAGAATGTCTTTCCTCAGATTTGGAGACCCAGTTTACTTCAACCCAAAGCACCCAAACCACCATTTGCTGTGCTCTTTACTTCAAACCAACCATATTTTCATTTTCAAACCACATTAAGGGCACTGAAGGTCAGTAAAACCATACTCACAGTTTAGTAGACATGTGTTCACTGTTATTTACAGCTCATAGTGAAAGACATGACCCTCCCACTTCCCCCATCTTGCAGAGCCTAACTGAGGCACAACACATCCGGGTTTTATAGTCCCTCCCCCCTCCCACCAGCAGGGGCAGCAGAGAGAATGTCAACATTTTCTGAAACATTAATGTCTTTTATGTTTCATCGATGGGAAAAGTCCTCTGGTCCAGCTCAGCGGAGGGGGACTCTGAGCGAGGTGGCCAAAAATGATGTCTGTAAGTGGCGGCCTTCTCTCAGAGATCACATCGCAGCGAGTCAAAAGCGGTCAAGATCTTACTTTTAGTAATATAGATATAAGAATATATATATATATATGTGTGTATGTTTATGTTTATGTTTAGTATGGAACTGCAGATGCTGGTTTAAACCGAAGATAGACACAAAACGCTGGAGTAACTCAGTGGGTCAGGCAGCATCTCTGGAGAAAGGGAATAGGTGATGTTTCGGGTCAAGACCCTTCTTTAGACTCTTCTTGTCCGACCCGTCCTCGTTTATCATATCGTTTACAGTGCGCTATGTTTACAAATTCTATTGTGCTGCTGCAAGTCAGAATTTCATTGTTCTATCTGGGACATACGACAAGAAAACACTCTTCTGAAAGCAAAACTGGAAAATCAGATATTTTCTCCTCTGATAAAACTCTGGGCCCACAAAAATAATTGTCATCTGTAGGGTACACACTCACAGGGGGTGGATAACACCAGGTGCAGACCTTGGGTCGACACTCAATTCTGGATATTGTTACCTAAAATTACAACATGGAAACATCAGTACTTTCCATCAGTGCTTTTTAATGTGGTAATCAGATATCGAGCTTAACGATTTCGCACGAGTTCTCTCCCCGCCCTGTGTGGGACCAGGTTTTGATGCAACACGGTCAAACTGTGATGTTATTTTTCCGGAGATAGACACAAAATGCTGGAGTAACTCAGCGGGACAGGCAGCATCTCTGGATAGGAGGAATGGGTGACGTTTTGGGTCAAGAGTGAATGGTCTCGCCCTGAAATGTCACCCATTCCCTTTCCCCAGAGAAGCTGAGAATCACAAATGCTGGTCATCACATAATGGTCTAGTTTACCCTCAACACTGTTTAGCAAACATTTACCATTCACCCCACCAGAGATATAATGCGGAAACACGCCCCCGCCACATTCCGCCACACCCCTCCCCCCCAGACTGCCGCAAAGACCCCGCTCCCCTCCGCAATCCTTCTTTCCCTCCCCTCCCATCCTAACCCCTTCGGCCCGGCACTTTCCCTGGCATACGCAATAAATGCGAATCCGCACCTCCCCCCCTCCACCCTTTCAGGGACCCAAGCAGTCCGCTCCCCGCATATTAACACTAACCAACCCGACCATCCGGAGGCTCAGCACTTCCAACTCCCCTACAGTCAACCGACCACTGTGGGCCTACAATTCACCTGAGCAAACCGCAAGCTGGAGGAACACATCTTTGGGGGACTGCTTCCTTTGGGCTTGATGCTGTCTCCCCCGCTTCCCACTCTCGTCCCTCACTCTGCCCCCAACTTCTCATTTTTCACACCACAAACAGCTTACAATGGAGATACATTTTTTGCATATCTTCACGTCATTTTTCCTTATCTCTCCCACATCACCGTCTATATCTTCACGTTTCCCTGAACCGAATGTCCTGCTCCTTAGAGAAGTTTCTCCAACCCAGTTTAGTTTTTAAGTTAGAGATATCACGGAAACCACGCCCTCGGCCACGGGCTCCCCGGGGGGGGGGGGGGGGTGGGGGGGGGCCCGCAAAACCACTATCCTACATAGTACACAAAACTCCGTACTGACAGCCCACCCGGAAACGTACAAACTCCGTCGGATTGAAAACCTGGTCTCTAGTGGTCTGCAAGCTCTGTAATGGCAGCAACTCTACGCTGCGCCACCGGTGGTTTGGGTGAAATTGGGTGCACCTTTGCATTGCGCGAATCGATTGTGTTTGACAGCGGTCCGGGCCCCCACCCCCCCCCCCCCAATCTACTTCCTTGGAGTCCTCGAACTGTCTTTAGCCGGACTTTATCTTGTACTAAACATTCTACACTTCTTTTCCTGGATCTGTACACTGTGGATGGCTTGATTGTAATCACGTATGGTCTTTTCACTGATGGTACGTGACAAGAAACCAAACTAACTGAATAATAAACTGAACCAAACTAAACTAAAACCAATTGAGGAGGTGTAGGTAGGACATAATTAGTTCAAAAGGAGAGAGAGAAGTGAGTTTATGGAATGTGCTGCCACATGCTGAAGAAGGGTCCCAACCCAAAATGTCACCGATCCATGTTCTCCAGAGATGCCGCCTGACCCGTTGAGTTTAGTTTAGAGATACAGAGCAGAAACAGGCCCTTCGGCCCACCCAGTCTGCACCAACCAGCGATCCCCACACATTAACACTATCTCACACACACTTGGGACAATTTACACTTATACCAAGTAAACAAACCTAGAAACCTGTACGTCTTTGGAGTGTGGGAGGAAAATGAAGATCCCGGAGAAAACCCACGTAGTCACGGGGAGAACGTACAAAATCCCTACAGACAGTTCCTGTAGCCGGGATGGATTAGATTAGATTAGATTCCTTTATTGTCATTCAGACCTTTCGGTCTGAACGAAATTGTTACCATACAGTCATAACATATAATAAAAAAAAACACACAATAAACACATATTTAACATCCACCACAATGAGTTCACCAGGCACCTCCTCACTGTGGTGGAAGGCAAAAATCTTAAGTCATTGTCTTCATCCCTCCTAGTTCTCCCTCTGCGCTGAGGCGATCCAGGCCGCCGCCGCTGGAGCACTGCAGCTCTAAGCTGGGCCGCCGCCACCGTTGTTGGAGCACCGCAGCTCTAAGCCAGACCGCCGCCGTTGTTGGAGCACCGCTAGCTCCGAAAGCTGGGCCGCCGCGCCGCTGGAGCACCGCAGCTCGAAGCCGGAACCAACCGCCGCCACAGCTCCGCCATTAGGCCTCAGCACAGAATGGTTACAGGGACCTCGCATCCCCCCCGAAGGGCGAGACTAAAACTCTGTTTCTCCCACCCCCCCCACACCCCACATACACAACCTAATAAAACAAAGTTCTACTAAAACAAACATTAGAAAGACACAACACAACATCAAAAATAAAAAAAACAGATGACGCAGGTGAAAGCCGCAGCTCCAGCCAGCGCTGCGGGTTCTCAGGCAGCAACTTTACTGCTCGCGTTTACTCCTGCACTTTGTGTCCATTGTTCCAGGCTGGTCCGGGAGATAGTTGAGGCAGGTACCATAACAGCATTAAAGAGACTTGACAGATACATGGATAGAACTGGTTGAGAGGTGACATTGGGCCAAATGCGGAAATGGGATTACTCAGATGGGCTTCTTTGGTCACATGGATGATAGGGCCAAGGATGTTTCTGTGCTGCAGCAGGGCAACTCACGTTCTGGTCCCCAGAGGTGGAGCTGCTTCAGTCACTATATAAATCACTCACTCCGTTTAAATCTTTATTTATAACCTATTAGTCTGCATCCGTACACTGCGGACAACTATGGTAAATCATGTAACAGTAGTCTTCTTTGCTGTGGCAGAAAGGAAACGCAGGTTGCTGGTTTATACAGAAGGAAGACACAAAGTGCTGGAGTAACTCAGAGGGTCAGGCGGTATCTCTGGAGAAAAAGGATAAGTAAGTAAATTTATTGGCCGAGTATTCACATACAAGGAATTTGCCTTGGTGCTCCGCCCACAAGTAACAACGTGACATACAGTGACAGGATGTGTGACGATTCAGGTCGGGACCCTTCTTCAGATGATGGGTCCTGACCCGAAACAACACCCATCCTTTTTCTCCAGAGATGCTGCCTGACCCACTGCGTTACTCCATTACTTTGTGACTATCTATAGTCTTTTCACTGACTAAATAGCACCTAACAAAAAAAAAGCTTTTCACTGTACCTCAGTACATATGACAATAATAATCTAAACTAAATTCTAAAACACAGCAGATGCTGCAATTCTGATCTAAGCAAATGTAGGAAATACTCAGCTGGTTAGGCAGGATCTGCAGAAAGGGAACAATCATGTAACACTTTAACTATCCTGTATCAAAATCTGTTCCCAAGAGTGGAGGGAGCGCTTGTCTGAAATCGTTAAGATCAATGTTTGGTTACCTTTATGAATTCACTGACGAGACATTGTATTCCTCGATGACTTTAAACGGAGGGAATCCTGAAATGTCCAAAAGCAGCACATTGGCGCAGGGGTAGAGTTGCTGCCTCACAGCGCCGGAGACCCAGGTTCGATCCCAACTACCGGTGCTGTCTGTGACCGCGTGGGTTTTCTCCTGGTGCTCTATTCCCCCTCCCTCCCTCCCCACACTACATGGACCTATAGGCTTGTAGGTTAATTGGCTTCGGTAAAATTGTAAATTGTCCCCAGTGTGTAGGATAGGTATTAGTGTACGAGGTGGTCACTAGTTGGCACGAACTCGGTGGGCCGAAGGGCCTGTTTGCGCGCTGCATCTAAAGTCTAAAGCTGAAATAATTAATCCTCACCATTTATCCCCGGTCTTCCAGATGCGAACAACATTTGAATGCAAAAAAAATACTTTTTTCCCCCCAAATCTGCAATTGAATTCGCTTTCAACGTGCTGGAAGATGTCCCAACCATTTACGTTAAATAACAACTCGTTCCTGGCCTCGATCCACATTAAGATATTGGAGATGTGTGCACTGCGCGTGTTTCGAGTGAAATGGGTATGGATATAGGTTTGTGGCCAAATAGTTTTCTCTTCCTAGACGACAGCAAACGACGGGTTAAAGAACGAGTGGGAGCGATCGCTCTCGTTTCC
>CM069156.1:34282164-34416970 GCA_035221665.1 Okamejei kenojei | reverse complement strand
CACGCACGCGGCGCCCCATCACGGGGGTACACAAAAAAGCTGGAGAAACTCCAGCGGTGTCTGCCGCAGCATCTAAGGAGCGAAGGAGATAGGGCGGACGTTTCGGGCGAGACCCTTCTTTCACTAGAAGAAGTCGTCTCGACCCGAAACGTCGCCTATCTCCTTCGCTCCTTAGATGCTGCTGCACCGCTGAGTTTCTCCAGCTTTTTGTGTCCCTCGATTCTCCAGCATCTGCAGTTCTTCTTTAAAGCCCCCATCACCGGGCCTCCCCCCCCCCCCCCCAGTGCGAGGCGCAGACCCGCCGGCAACCTGGCCAAGTGGCATGTCGCCGCACCGGGGGCCCCCCGCCGGCAGTCCGCTGATCGCACCCAGTGCGGCCAGGGCTAGCCGCCGGCAACAACCCCAAGTGAGAGAAATTAGGGAGTCTAGTGCCAAGTTTATCAAATTGTAAACAAAGCCTTAGAAATGTTTCAGCATACATGTACCTTTTTCACCTTTTGGCATTTTAAAATACTCTTCTTCCACAATTTCGAAATTTGTGACATGGGACCCGCATAGGGCGCCGCGACATATTATGGAATTTTCATTTAAAAATATGATTTTTGAGGGGAGAAATATTATTGAATTTTGACAATCAAATGTTGTGGAGGTCTGTGGATCGTACAGCCGTTTGGAGGGATATGGACCAAGCGCAGGCAGGTGGGGGATATTGTAGCTGCGGACAGTGTTGGCCGGTATGTGGGCAAGTTGGGCCGAAGGTCTGTTTTAGCTGTACACTAAGGCTCTATTTTCGGCGTGAAATTTAGCACTGCTTTCCCTACCCACCCGAGGCAGCCTGAACCTGACGAGTGTTTCTGCACATTCGTTGTTTTTTGACTCCAACCATGCGCACTGTTGATTTCAGCCCGCCTGGCAGCAGGCGGCCCGTGAATTAAAGGACTGGCTTCACATCGGGATGAACGGATCTGTAAGTCGTCATGCTACTGCGGCGGTACCTGATCAGTGGGCAACTTGAGGAGTTGAGTCGAGTTTAGGTGGCTCTGCAGGGAAACCGATCTGCAGCCCGCGGCCATCGGATCAGCCCCTCAACCAGAGCTATTGCTTCCCCTTTCACATCCACCGCAGCACATGAGGACAGCTGTACAGGGCCAATTAACCTCCACCCCGCACCTCGTTTTGGGGATGTGGGAGTAACGTAAACTAGGAGCACCCAGGGGGAGGAAAACCCACGCGGTCACAGGGAGAGCCAAGTAAAGCTGCCACCAGTCAGACAGCAACAAAATCAGGATGCAGCCTGGGTCCGGTGCGCACTGTAAGAAGCAGCGGCTCGTCCAGCTGCGCACCGTGCCGCTCCTGCGTTGCGCTGTGAACAGCAGGTAGACAATAAGACACTTTTACTTTAGCGGACACAGAGCAGCAACCAGACCCTTCCGCCCACTGAGTCCCCCACCATCAGTCCCCCCCCCCCCCACGCACACTAAACACTATCCCACACATTAGGGGACAACATTACTGTGCCACCTTGCCAGCATGTCAATGATACGCTTGTTTCAATTTATTATTTGGGCTTGCCCGTCAGGGTGAGAGGAGCCTCAACAGAGCAGAGAAATCCTCTTACTTTCCATGAAGCAGTAGACAAAAGTGCTGGAGAAACTTCAGCGGGTGCAGCGCATCTATGGATGCGAAGGAAATAGGGCAACGGTTTCGGAAGGAAATGGAAATAGGGGCACGAAAGTTGCCTATTTCCTTCGCTCCATAGATGCTGCCGCACCCGCTGAGTTTCTCCAGCACTTTTGTCTACCTTCGATCTTCCAGCATCTGCAGTTCCTTCTTAAACAAATTCCATGAGGCAGTATTTCTGCCAGTCCCATCCTCTTCGTTGGCTAAATGTCAAATATTCCTCCCTCTCCCCCGCACTCCCAGGAGGTTTAGGTTGGGGTTTATTCGGAGGCGGCGCAGCGGTAGAGTTGCTGCCTCACAGCGCCGGAGCCCCGGGTTCCATCCTGACCGCGGGGGCTGCCGTTACATAGTTTCTACGTTCTCCCCGTGACCTGCGCGTGGGTTTTCTCCGGGATCTCCGGTTTCCTTCCACACTCCAAAGATGCAGAGGTTTGTAGGCTAATGTGTCTTTTGTGAAATTGGAAATAGTCCCTAGTGTGTGTAGGATAGTGTTAGAGTGCGGGGATGGCTGGTCGGCGCGGACCCGGTGGGCCGAAGGGCCTGTTCCCACCCTGCATCTCTAAACTAAACCAAACTAAACTAATATGAACAAATACCATGATGTGATTGTATTCGTGTTTCTGCTGTCTGAGTCGATGTGAATGAAGTGTGAACATCTTGAAGCATGTGACCTCTGCAAGAAGTGTCAGTGATTTTGTTTCTCGCTCTTCCAAGTATCTCACCCTCTTTGGGGGGGTCTGTCGCCACTTGTTCTGCTTGTATGATGGATATTCTGTGGATAGTGATAAGTATTCTGCTTGGTGTTGGCCGGCCTTGATTTCTCTATAACTACAGGTAGCCTCTCTTCGATTCTCCCCCCACCAAGTTGCACCCAGCTTCTTGTTTACACCTACAAACATTCTTCCCAACGGCCTGTTTCATTTATCTTTGTTACTTTTTTGCATATCTTTCATTTATCGTTTTTATCTCTCCAATCACGTTATATCCTCTGTTTCCCTGTCCTGGGACTTTCAGTATGAAGAGAGTCTCGACCGAAACATCACCCATTTCCTTCTCTCCCAGAGTTTTATTATATATAATATATAAATTATATAATTATTTTATTAGTATTAATTTATTTAATATTTTTATTATTTATTTTTTATTTTATTAATTTAATTTTTATTTTTAATTATTTTTAATTGACTGCTGCCTGTCCCGCTGCGTTACTCCATCATTTTGTTGTCTTATCCTCCGGTTTTACTCAGCACTGCAGTTCCTTCCCTCACTTTTGTCTGAACCACTTTTAGTTTCGTTTAGAGATACATTGTGGCAACAGCCCTTCGGCCCCGCGTGTTCTGCGCCGACCCAGCGCTCCCCCGCACACGCACCCTATTCCACACACGGCACGCAAGCACACACAATCACACAGACGACAATTTACACTATTTACCAAAGCCAATTAAAACCTACAACCCCGTACATTTTTGGAATGTGGGGGAAAAAATGAAAAAAGCCCACACAGTCACAGGGACAACGCTGCAACTCTGTACAGACAGCACCTGAGGGTCAGGATCACCCTGGCGTCTCTGGTGTGTAAGGCAGCAACTACCGCTGTGCCACCTACATATTTAAGGGCCAGTCCCACTTGGCCGTCATTTGCGCCTCATTTACGCGTCATATGTAAAATAGGTCGACACGTCGTTACGCGCGATATCGCGTGCAAATCACGCGTCAGCACAGCCGTCTGGTGCACGTGACGTCATTAGACTACCCTGCGGCCCGCGGCGACACGCGGTTACGCACGGTGACGTAACCATGCGTCACCACGCGATACACGTAAGACGTCGGGATGCAGCGTGCGACGCCAGTACGTCAGTGTGTGTACGCGATACGTCACGCAGGTGGCGCGCGAGGATTTCGTACAGGACGAAATCCTGGAGCGCCGTGCGATAGATACCGCGCGCAACTCCGCACTCATCCACGCCTGTCCCGCGCTATCCACACGCTACCCGTGTGTCACAACGCGACAACCACATTTTTAGAGGTCGTGTAAATGCTGTGCAAATGACGGGCAAGTGGGACAGGCCCTTTACACTATGTACTGGATGCAAGACTTGCGTAACCAACCCAGTTCAGCTGCTGTTGTAATCGTTAGAACTTTATATTTAAAAAAACAGGGCTTGCTGTTTTCTTTAGACGCCAGCCTGTCGATTCAGAAAACACATGCAAAATGACAAACGTGTCCCAAGACAGTGGTTAATCTCGAAAGCAACGTTGCAATGAGTTGATGTTCAATAATTAAACTTTATCGGTAGTAAAGGTACAGACCGCTTTTAGAGCAGAGGGCACGCTGTAACTCAGCGGCTCAGGCAGCATCTCTGGAGGACGTAGACAATCGACGTTTTGGGTCGCGACCCTTCTTCAAGGCTATTTGTGGTGGGGGTGAGGGGAGAAAGCTGGAAGAGAGGTGGTGTGGGGGACAAAGCCTGACAAGTAGGGAGAGTTGATCTGTTTATGCCCTTAATGTTTACGTCAATGTCCACAGACGGCGGTGGAGGCCAAGTCAGTGGGTTTTTAATTGAGAGTGATAGATTTTTGATTAGTAAGGGTGTCAAAGGATACGGGGCGAAGGCAGGAGAATGGGTTGAGAGGCAACTAGGGAGCAGCCATGATTGAATGGCCGATCAGACTGGATGGCCCGAATGGATGAATTATTCTCCTATGTCTTACGAACTTATATTATTCTGTTAGTTACATTCCTAATTGTGATGCCATCTTTCGAACTTTAGGGCAGCACACTGGCGCAGCTGGTAGAGCTGCTGCCTCACCGCGCCAGAGACCCCGACCTCGGGTGCTGTCTGTGTGGAGTTTGCACGTTCTCCCTGTGACCACGTGGGTTTCCTCCGGGTGCTCCGGTTTTCTCCCACATTCCAAAGACGTGCAGGGTCGTAGGTTAATTGGCTTCTGTAAATTCTCCCGAGTGTGTGTGGGATAGAACTAGTGCAAGAGTGGTTGCTGGTTGCTGCAGACTCAGTGGGCCAAAGGGCCTGTTTCCTCGCCCTGTCTCTAAAATTGGAACTAAGACCCAGGTATTAACCTGACCCCGGGTGCTGTCAGTGTGGAGTTTGCATGGTCTCTCTGTGACAGTGCGGGTTTCCTCCGGGTGATCCTGTTTCCTCCCACCTCCCAAGGAGTGCGGGGTTGCCTCGTGTGCAGGGAATGATTGAGAGAGTGGGATAACATGGAACGAGTGCGAGCAGGTGGTCGATTGTCAGTGCAGACTCGTTGGCCCACTGGGCCTGTTCCATGCTGGACCGTTTTTACAAAACAGGCCCTGCCAACGTGCCCAGTGAAGTAGTCTCTCTCCCTCTTGAGGAAGTTTAACTAATTGGAACATGGTACAGCGCTCTACAGCACGGTGGCGTAGTGGTAGAGTTGCTCTCTGTGACCCCGTGGGTTTTCTCCGGGGGCTCTGGTTTCCTCCCACACTCAAAGACAGGTTTGTAGGTTAATCGGCTTCAGCAAAATTGTGAATTGTCTCCAGTGTGTAGGATAGTGTTAGTGTGCTGGGTGATCGCTGGTTGTGGACTCAGTGGCCTGCACCAATGCTGTATCTCTAGAGTCTAAAGTAACGTAAATTCTTCTGTGCACTTGAGAAAACCCGGAGTGGCGCTGAGACCCAGCCTTGGCGTATTTCACGAGTTGACAAGCAGAAGAGATCTTTCGGCTTTTGCGATACAGCGTGGAAACAGGCCCTTCGGCCCACCGAGTCCGCGCCGACCAGCGATCATCCCGTACACTAGAGACGATCCTACACACAAGAGACAATTTACAATTTTACCGAAGCCAATTAAGCTACAAACCTGTACGTCTTCGGAGTTTGGGAGGAAGCCAGAGCACCCGGAGAAAACCCACGTGGACACAGGAAGAATGTACAAACTCTGTACAGACAGCACCTGTGGTCAGAATTGAACCCGGGTCTCTGGAGCTGTTAGGCAGTAACTTTACCGCTGTGCCACCCCCAAGATCATGAAGCACATATTAATCTTCACCCTCTGTGAAGCAAAGAGAGAGGAGAGAGCAGTAAGCAAAAACATAAGTGAAAAATGAAAGTTATCGTGCAATGTTAATTGTTTCTCCTAAGTACTCGATGGGCCATGGACTGCTTTGGGTATCTGAAGATCATTGTTTGAGAAGGAACTGCAGGTGCTCCAAAATCGAAGGTAGACAAAAGTGCTGGAGAAACTCAGCGGGTGCAGCAGCATCTGAGGAGCGAAGGAAATAGGCAACGTTTCGGAGTTTGGGAGGAATCTGAGGAGCGAAGGAAATAGGCAACGTTTCGGCCCGAAACCCTGAAGGGTTTCACCCGAAACGTTGCCTATTTCCTTCGCTCCTCAGATGCCGCTGCACCCGCTGAGTTTCTCCAGCACTTTTGTCTACCATCAGAAGATCATTGTTGAGAGACTGAGCTTGTAGTCTCTTATGGACATGGTGGTCCGAATGGCCTAATTCTACTCCTTTTCCTTACGACCTCATGCCCTTAAATCAAGGCACAGATAGACTAGACCTGTCAGAACCTTTCCCCCAGAGTGGAAATGACAAATACTAAAGGGCGAAGCTTGGAGGTGAAAGGAGCAAAATTTCAAGGAGATGTGTGGGGCAGGTTTTTCACACACAGAGGGTGGTGGGTGCCTGGAACGCACTGCCGGGGGGTGGTGGTGGAGGCAGATACGATAGTGGTGTTCAGGAAATGTTTGCACGGTCTCTCTGTGACAGTGCGGGTTTCCTCCGGGTGCTCCGGTTTCCTCCCACCTCCCAAGGAGTGCGGGGTTGCCTCGTGTGCAGGGAATGATTGAGAGAGTGGGATAACATGGAACGAGTGCGAGCAGGTAATCGATTGTCAGTGCAGACTCGTTGGCCCGCTGGGCCTGTTCCATGCTGGACCGTTTTTACAAAACAGGCCCTGCCAACGTGCCCAGTGAAGTAGCTCTCTCCCTCTTGAGGAAGTTTAACTAATTGGAACATGGTACAGCGCTCTACAGCACGGTGGCATAGTGGTAGAGTTGCTCTCTGTGACCCCGTGGGTTTTCTCCGGGGGCTCTGGTTTCCTCCCACACTCAAAGACATACAGGTTTGTAGGTTAATTGGCTTCAGCAAAATTGTGAATTATCTCCAGTGTGTAGGATAGTGTTAGTGTGCTGGGTGATCGCTGGTTGTGGACTCAGTGGCCTGTACGCACTGCCGGGGGGTGGTGGTGGAGGCAGATACGATAGTGGTGTTCAGGAAATGTTTGGATAGGCTCATGGATATGGAGGGATATGGATTACATGCAGGCGAACGAGCGTTGGTCTCGGCGTCATGTCCGGTACAGACATTGTGGGCCGAAGGGCCTGTTCCCACCCTGTGCTGTTTTGGTGTTGCTCGTTTCGTGCGTCAGCCTGAATGTCAGAATAACAGCGGCGTCAACATTGCAGCCGTCAGAATGTAACCACATTGCCTTTCAGTTTCAGTCACGTAACCACCTCCGTCCATGAGAGCAACTCTGCAGCTCGCTGCCGGTTGCGATCATGTGTTCTGAGCCCCACTCAGTGGTGTCCGAAACGCAACAGCTAATCTTTCAAAAGCCCAGGGTCTGTTTTCATCGTTAATTAGGCAAACAAAAATCGAAAAGCCCTGTTTAGTCAGTAACAGATTCCCTAGCCCTGGTTTCCGCGTTTGCTCGTTGCTCAATGTTTTAGCAGGTTCAGAAACGTGGGAGGGTGCCAAGTCTTGTTATGCAGCACACAATTAAAGTTTCAGAGAGAATTACATCTTGGAGCTGCTGCAATGAGCGGCTCCAGACATGGACTTTAACATCCTCAAATTGACTCGTATTGATTTACTTCTGTAACGTGGCATATCCTCTGAATTTGTGGTGAATTTGTTGCCACAGACGACTGTGGAGGCCAAGTCATTGGGTATTTTTAAAGCGCAGATTGATAAGTTCTTGATCAGTAAGTGTGTCAAAGGTTAAGAGGAGAAGGCAGGAGAATGGGGTTGAGAGGGAAACATAGATCGGCCATGATTGAATGGCGGAGCAGACTCAATGGGCCGAATGGCCTAATTCTGCTCCTATGTCTTATGAACGTGAATTTGGGGCCGGCTTTAAATCCTGTTGAATTGCTTTTACGTACAATGGGTATGTAGTCAGTCATTAATCTCGACATTGAGTGAAAGGTTCATGTTGAACGAGTTTGACTCCAGGAAAGCTTCGCCCATTATTCTTAGAAACACTGCCCAGGATCCTTCCTAATTACCTGGAGGAGAAGGTGGGGCCTCGGTTCAATGGAGACCCAAGGAACTACAGACACTGGTTTACAAAAGAAAGACACAAAGTGCTGGAGTAACTCAGTGTGCCAGGCAGCATCTCTGGAGGACATGGATAGGTGACGTTTCGTGTCGGGACCCTTTTTCAGACTGAGAAGTCTATCGCCTATCCTTGTCCTCCAGAGATGCTGCCTGAGTCGCTGAGTTACTCACAGCACACAAGTTTGCAGCATCTGCAGTTCCAGTTATAAGTGGAGCAGGAGATAATCCAGAGACTTGATTTCCTGGCATTTGTTAGTCTGCTGAGCTCAATCTATGTTATTGAATGTTTAATCTTTTTAAATCTCAATGCAGGACATAACTTCTGATATGATCTGAGGTCAGGTGAAGTGACATTGAGGTCATGGTATTTGTCTAATACTTATTATGCCTAATTAAAGCAAATATGATTTGTATTCCAATTTTCTCAATTATTATGAGCAGAATACTTACCGCTAACACTGCCAGTCAATGAGTAGATGGTTGATTTTGAGGGTTTAGTTTAGAGATACAGCATGGAAACAGGCCCTTCGGCCCATCGAGTCCTCACCGACCAGCGATCCCCGCACATTAACACGATCCTACGCACACTTAGGATCAATTTACATTTATACCAAGCCAATTACCCTACAAACCTGTACGTCTTTGGAGTGTGGGAGGAAACCGAAGATCTCGGAGAAAACCCAGGTGGTCACGGGGAGAACGTGCAAACTCCGTACAGACAGCACCCCTAGTCAGGATGGAAACCGGGTCTCTGGCGCTGTGAGGCAGCAACTCTACCGCTGCGCCACCGTGCCGCCCTTGTGGAACATAAGACTCAAAGCAGTCGATGCAAACAATGTCAATTTAGCCAGTAAATAATTTATTTACAGTGACTTCTCCCAGTAACAGCAGGATATTTGATTAAAAAGGCGCAATGATTGAAAGACTGTGATATGTTATGTGTGTAAAATCAAGTTTAGTTTATTGTCAAATAGTTTTTTGCTGGTTTAAACCGAAGATAGACACACAATGCTGGAGTAACTCAGCGGGTCAGGCAGCGTCTCTGGAGAGAAGGAATGGGTGACGTTTCAGGTTGAGAGGTTTGTTGTCGTTTGCACGTACAGTGAGGTACACGTACAGTGAAGGTCTTGCTCGCGGCAGCATCGCAGATTTATACGACTCACAGAAAGCATTAACATGGAGCAAAAACAAGACAAATACAAAAAAAACCCGACAACAAAGAGTACAAATGCGGCACGTGGCGCCACGGTAGAGTTGCTGCCGCACAGCGCCGGCGACCCGGGTTCGGTCCGGACCACGGGCGCTGTCTGTACGGAGTTTGTACGTCCTCCCCGTGACCTGCGTGGGTTTTCTCCGGGTGCTCCGGTTTCCTCCCACACTCCAAAGACGTGCAGGTTTGTCGGTTAATTGGCTTTGGTAAAATTGTAAATTGTCCCTAGTGTGTGTAGGATAGTGCGTGTGGGTCGCTGTTCGGCCCGGACTTGGTGGGCCAAAGGGCCTGTTTCCGCGCTGTGTCTCTAAATTAAACCAAACTAAACTAAACAAATACAGAATTAGAAAGCAAGTCGATGGTGTGCAAGAGGCGTCTGTATGTAATGTTCTGTTGCCGAGGTAGGATTAGGGTCGTACAGGTCGGTTCAAGAACCTGATGGCTGTAGGAAAGTAGCAGTTCCTGAAACTGGCGGTGCGGGACTTCAGGCGTCTGTACCCCCTGCCCGGCGGTGGCAGTGGGAAGCGGGCACGGCCTGGATGGTGGGCATCCTTGATGGTAGATGACGTCACCTTGGGGAGGGCTGTGCCCGTGATGGAACGTGCTGAGTCCACCACTCGACAGCCTCTTGCCTTCCTGTGCGTTGGTATTGCCGTACCAGTCCGTGATGCAACCGGGTCAGGACACGTTCCACAGTGCATCTGTGGGCATTTGTGAGAGTGTTCAGTGAGATGCCAAATCTCTATCAACTTCAAAGTAGACATACTGGTGCATCATCTTCACGATCATATCCATGTGCGAGAGGGTTAGCGTCCATCATCTGTCATGTTAAAAGCCACGTATTTGAAGCTGGCATCGCTCTCATCCATTGACTCACCAACTGGCACAAGAACTCGTGACTTCCCTTTGGTCCATGGTCAATTTCTTGCTTTAGGTTTCGGTTCATTCCTGTCACGTGTGCCGAGGTGCAGGGAAATACTTTTGCATGTTATTGTCTTGCATGTTATCCAATCTAATCGGATAATACTAATATACATAATCAAAGTCACCCTCGAGTACAATAGGTTGAGCAAAGAGGAAGTTACACAGTCCAGAATATAGTTCATAAGGTTATAAGTAATAGGAGCAGAATTAGGCCATTCGGCCCATCTAGTCTATTCTGCCATTCAATCATGGCTGATCTATCCCTCCCTCTTAACCCCATTCTCCTGCCTTCTCTCCATAACCTCCGACACCTGTACTAATCAAGAATCTATCTATCTCTGCCTTAAAAATATCAATTGCCTTGGCCTCCACAGCCTTCTGTGGCAAAGAATTCCACAGATTCACCACCCAGACTAAATAAGTTCCTCCTCGTCTCCATCCTAAAGGAATGTCCTTTAATTCTGACACTATGACCCCCTCATCCTAGACCCTCCCACTAGTGGAAACTTCCTCTCCACATCCACTCTATCCAGGCCTTTCACGTTTTGCAAGTACAGGCCCAGTCACCATACGTTAACCCAACCATCCCTGGGATCATTCTTGTAAAGCTCCTCTGAACCCTCTTCAGCCAGCACATCCTGCCTCAGATATAGTTCTCAGCATTGTAGCGCACCAGTACCAGAGACAAAGTCCAATGTCTGCAATGGGGTCGAGGTGAATCGGACAGTACCCCAGCTTCTGGAGGAACCGTTCAGAAGCCTGATAACAGAGGGGAAGAAGCTGTTCCTGAGTCTGGTGGTGCGCGCTTTCAAGCTTCGCTATCTTCTGCCCGATGGGAGCGGAGAGAGGAAGGAATGACCGGGGTCAAGTGCGTGGACAAGTGTGAAGTGATGTTATTTTGGAAGTTAAACCCAGGGCAGGGTTTCTGCACAGTAAATAGCCGGGCATTGGCAGTGTAGTTAAATCTTGTGCTGTAAGTGCATAGTTCCCTGACGTAGCAGCGCCTATAGACCAGGTGGTTCAGAGGATGTATGGCCTTCATCAACTGAAACATCAAACATAGGACAGTACCGCACACGAACAGGCCCTTCAGCCCACAATGTCTGTGTCGAGCACGATGCCAACACCTACTATTCCCGGCCTGCACATGATCATATCTATGTGCCCATCCAAAAGTTACTTAAATACTACTTCTAGTTTAGTTTGGAGATACAGCGTGGAAACAGGGCCTTCGGCTGACCGACCGGCGCATTAGCGCTACCCGACACACACTAGGGACAATTCTCTACATTTACACCAAGCCACTTGGCCTACAAACCTGCGCGTCAAACAGGTTTGTAGTCGAGAATGTACAAACTCCGTAAAGACAAGCATCCTTAATCAGGATCGAACCCGGATCTCTGGCGCTGTGAGGCAGCAACTCTAATGCTACGCCACTACTGCTGTATCTGCCTCCACCACCACCCCAGGCAGCACATTCCGGGCACTCAACACCCTCTGTGCAGCAAGCAAACCTGCCCCGCACTTTACCTTCACGCTTTACCCTTCTCACCCTAGAGTTAGTCCCTCTCGTATTTGATAATTCCATCCTGGGAAAAGCAACGAGTACAAGTCATGTTACAGCCGCACAAAACAATGATTAAATCACAGATAGACTCAGGGGGTCAGGCTGAAAAGGAATAGGTGATGTTTCGGGTCGAGTCCCTTCTTCTGACCCAAAACGTCACCAATTGCTTTTCTCCAGAGTTGCTGCCTGTCCCGCTGAGTTACTCCAGCATTATCTTCGGTGTAAACCAGCATCTGCAGTTCCTTGCTACACATTGGTTAGACCACGCTTGTAGTGTTGTGAAGATGTAATTAAGCTGAAAGGCGTTGCCTGGATTGGAGGGATTGGAAAGGCTTAGACTATTTCCCCGGCACAAAGAGGCTGTGAGGTGATAGGAGAGCCATAGAGAAGATAAATAGTTAGTGTGTAGGAAGGAACTGCAGATGCTGGTATATGCTGAAGATGGACTTGAAGTGCTCTAGTAACTCAGCACGTCAGGCATCATCTCCAAAGGAATGGGTGACGTTTCTGGTAGGAACAATTCAGATGAGGGAATTAAATGTGACATCTCCAAGTTTGCGGATGACACAAAGCTGGGTGGCAGTGTGAGCTGCGATGAGGATGCTATGAGGATGCAGGGTGACTTGAACAGGTTGGGTGAGCGGGCAGATGCATGGCAGATGCAGTATAATGTGGATAAATGTGAGGTTATCCACTTTGGTGGCAAGAACAGGAAGGCAGGTGTTTACCCGAATGGTGTCAGATTAGGACAAGGGGCGGTGCAACGGGACCTGGGTGTGCTTGTTCATCAGTCACTGAAAGTACGCATGCAGGTAAAGCAGGCAGTGGAGAAAGCTAATGGCATGTTGGCCTTCATTGTGAGTTTAGGAGCAAGGAGTGCAGTTGTACAGGACCCTGGTGAGACCGCACCTGGAGTATTGTGTGCAATTTTGGTCTCCTAATTTGAGGAAGGACATTATTACTATTGAGGGCGTGCAGCGTAGGTTCACCAGGTTAATTCCCGGGATGGTGGGACTGACATATGATGACAGAATGGGTCGACTGGGCTTGTATTCACTGGAATTTGGAAAGATGAGAGGGGCTCTTATAGAAACATATAAAATTCTTAAGGGTTTGGACAGGCTAGATGCAGGAAAAATGTTCCTGATGTTGGGGGAGTCCAGATTCATGGGTCACAGTTTAAGAATAAGGGGTAGGCCATTTAGGACCGAGATGAGGAAAAACCTACACCCAGAGAGTTGTGAATCTGTGGAATTCTCTGCCACAGAAGGCAGTGGAGGCCAATTCACTGGATGTTATCAAGAGAGAGTTAAATTTAGCTCTCAGGGCTAAAGGGATATGGGGGAAAAGCAGGAACAGGGTACTGATTTTTAGATGATCAGCCATGATCATATTGAATGGCGGTGCTGGCTCGAAGGGCCGAATGGCCTCCTCCTGCACCTATTTTTCTATGGTTCTATGGAACCCTGCTTCATCAGTTCGAGGAACAGAATTAGGCCATTTGGCCCATCAAGTCTACACCGCCATTCAATCATGGCTGATCTATCTCTCCCTCCCAGCCCCATTCTCCTGCTTTTTCCCCATAACCCCTGACACCCGCACCAATCAAGAATCTATATCGCTGCCTTAAAAATATCCACTGACTTGGCCTCCACAGCCATCTGTGGCAATGAATTCCGTCTGACTCAGACTCAATATAAAAAGTGGTAAAAATAGTCAAAGTCCGTTCCCCATGATAGGGATATCCAAAACTAGAGTTTGTTTCGGGTGAGAGGAAGGTTTATAGGTCTAAGAGTCAAGAGTGTTTTATTGTCATATGTCCTGAAATGGAACAATGAAATTCTACCATGCACAAGTGCAACAGATATGTCAACGTTTCCACAAACTGAGTAAATTTTCCACAAAAAATGAGTAATTGGTATCTGGAATGAGCTGCCAGAGGAGGTGGTGGAGGCAGGATCACGTCATTAAAGAGGCATATGGTCCAGTAACCAAAAGAATAAAACAGATGGTAATTAATGGGCAGTTAAATAGGATTAGTTTGGATGGGCAGCATAGACGTGATGGGCCGAAGGGCATGGCTCTATGGTGTACATCTCCATAGCTGTATGCACATGGTCACACTATACCACCCGCTGATGCGGTTTATTTGTCCGCAATGGGATATTCTGCACATCCTCTGATTGAGCTGGGTGGAAATGGGGATCGGCGCGGTGGCGCAGCGGTAGAGTCACTGCATTAAAGCACCAGAGACCGCGGTTCGATCCCGAGCTCAGGCGCTGTCTGTACGGAGTTTGCACGTTCTCCCTGTGCTACCAGACACAGGTGGACCCAGCACCAACCCCTGCGGCACTCCACTAGTCTCAGAGCCACAAGCAACTGGCACGGTGGCACAGCGGTAGAGACCCGGGTTCGATCCTGACTACAGCTGCTGTCTGTACGGAGTTTGTACGTTCTCCCTGTGACCACGTGGGTTTTCTCCTGGTGCTCCGGTTTCCTCCCACACACCATAGACGTGCAGGTTTGTAGGTTAATTGGCTTTGGCAAAAATTGTGAATTGTCCCTGGTGTATAGAATAGTGCTCGTGTACAGGGATAAAGTTTAGTTTAGTTTTAATCTCAGTTTAACCACAAATGCACGGTGTTTCCACACCACACCTCATCAGTGCTTGTTTTCTTGTTTTACAGACAGTAGAAACGTAGAAACATAGAAATTACGTTTAATGGAAACTCGGTATCCTGTACCTGCCTTTTCCATACCCCCTTACATAACCTTCTGTGACAGTAGGTGCTGATATACCTCCACTGCCCTCTTCCCCATCCGGCAACGAAAGGAATACATGCTGAGAACAATTGTCATCTCCTGTATCAAAAATTAGTCTCCGCAAAAATTTGCCTCTAATATGTAGACTCGTCCCACCCCGGTCATTCCTTCTTCTCCCCGCTCCCGTCAGGCAGAAGGTACAGAAGCTTGAAAGTGCGCACCACCAGACTCAGGAACAGCTTCTTCCCCTCCGTTATCAGGCTTCTGAACATAAGCTTCTAGTCCATAAGCTAGGGTACTGTCTGATTCACCCCTACCCCATTGCGGACATTGGACTTTGTCTCTGGAACTGCTGCGCTTCAATGCTGAGAACTATGTTCTGCAGACTGAAGAAGGGTCTCGACCCGAAACGTCACCTATTCTTCCACTCCATAGTTGCTGCCTCACCTGCTGAGTTTCTCCAGCATTTTTGTCCATCTTATATTCTGCACTGTATCTCTCCCTTTGCTCCACCTATTGTACCTGAGTTTTGTACTTGACAGGATTGTATTTATGTGTAGTATTATCGGATCTGATTTTATAGCATGCAAAACAAAGCTTTTCACTGACTTTGTTCCGTATGACTATAATAAAGCTAAACCTAACCTGTCCACTTTGACTTCTATCAGGGCTTTCCGATGAGCCTGGACTTTAAACATTCTCCTGGCTTGCCGCACATCGGTACACAGTACACTGACAGAACCAAGACCTAAGCGATGAGTTCCTGACTAGTACGGGCATCAAAGTTTACGGGGAGAAAGCAGAGGAATGGGGATGAGAGGAAAGGTAGACCAGCCCTGATCGAATGGCGGAGTAGACGTGATGGGCCGAATGGCCTGATTCTGATCCTATGCCAATTTTCACTCTTTTTATTGATCTCGGATTCGCTGGGTATTATAAACGGGGGCAGGACTTTATCTTGTGCATCACTATCTTGTGGGCAGCGGTAGAGTTGCTGCCTCACAGCGCCAGAGACCCGGGTTCGATCCTGACCACGGGTGCTGTCTGTACGGAGTTTGTACATTCTCCCCGCGACCGGCGTGGGTTTTCTCCGAGATCTTTGGTTTCCTCCCACAGTCTAAAAACAGGTCTGCAGGTTATTGGATTGGTATAAATGTAAGTTGTCCCCAGTGTGTGTAGGATAGTATTATTGTGCGGGGATCGTTGGTCGGCGCGGACTCGGTGGGCCGAAGGGCCTGTTTCCATGCTGTATCTCTAAAGTAAACTGAATGATCAGTTGGTCATTTTAATCTCTCTTTCTTTTGATTTGCAGAAGAGTATGAGAGACGGGACGAGCTGCCGTTTGAGAGAGGGGCGGAGCGCAGGAAAGCCGATGTGGAGAGGGTCAACAATGTGGTGCGGGGCGAGGGGGTTAAGCCTGAGGTGCAGGCCGCCCCGGCCTTGCTGGTGCAGAAAGCCTTGCCTCCCCCCGCTGTCGCCGCCACCGCCACCGCCACGGTGGTGGTGTCTCACGTGGTCATCCCCGCGCCGACCCACTCCCCGCTCCCCCACCAGCACCACCACCCGCCGCCGGCGGCGGCTCACAGCCCCGGCAACACCGGCTCCCCGCCCCTGCTCCACCCCTCCCCCGCCGCGCCCGCCTTCACCGACCCCCATCCCGGTCCCACCCCGGTGGGCAACCCCCCCCAGCACCTCCAGAGCTCGGTGCTGACTATCCCACCCCATCACTTCATCCAGCAGTCGCCTCTCCCCCAGCAGCCCGGCTCTCTCAAGCCCAGCCCCGTGGACGATGGGAAGCCCCAAGATCAAAGGCGGAGGCCCGGAGGGTGAGTACCACCGCACCATTGACCCCCCTCTTCACTGAGGATGAGGGGACGTCTTGTAGAGGTGTATAAGATCATGGCGGCAACAGATTGGGTGAATAGGGTGGCCATAGTTGGAGCACCAAGAACCAGAGGACACGGGTTTAAGGGGTGAACGAGAATGGATAGGGTAAAGGAACTGCATAGTGCTGGAGTAACTCAGCAGGACAGGCACCATCTCCGGAGAGAAGGAATAGATGACGCTTCGGGTCACGTATTCCTTTTTCGGGCACGACCCGAAACGTCACGTATTCCTTTTCTTGTCGGATCCGCTGTGTTACTCCAGCTTTTTTGTGTCGTTCTTCGGTTTAAGCATCTGCAATTCCTTCCGACACCTGGGTAAGGCTGGGCAGAGCAAGGACTGTGTCCCTCTGACAAATGACCAGAGTAATACCAGTTTGTGGATGATTGAATTTCTATCCAGGAGTTTGATCATCGTGTCGACCAACATGCCCCATCTACACTAGTCCTACCCGCCTGCATTTGGCCCATATCCTTCTAAATCCAAGATAGACACACAATGCTGGAGTAACTCAGCGGGATAGGCAGCATCTCTGGAGAGAAGGAATGGGTGACATTTCAGGTCGAGAGACCCTTCTTCAGACCCATGTTGGGGGAGAGGGAGATACATGGACAAGGAAGTGTAAGGTGTGAAACCCAGCAAAGGGAATGAGGATCAAGGAACATGTGGAATAGATCATTATTAGCTGGGAGAAGGTAACAATAGAGCAAACAGGTAAAATGTAATCGGAGACAGTCAGACTGGTCGGAGAACTGGGAATGAGCAGGGATGGAGAGAGGGAATGCAAGGGTGACTTGCAGTTAGAGAAGTCAGTGTTCATACTGCCAGGGTGTAAGCTGCCCAAGTGAAATATGAAGTAGGCCTTTTTTTCCCAAAGAACAAAAAGTCTGAGTAAGGGTCCCGACTCAAAACGTCGCCATACCAAGTCTGAAGAAGGGTTTTGGCCCGAAACGTTGCCTATTTCCTTCGCTCCATAGATGCTGCTGCACCCGCTGAGTTTCTCCAGCATTTTTGTCTACCTTCGATTTTCCAGCATCTGCAGTTCCTTCTTAAACACAAATGCTCTCCAGAGATGTTACCTGAGCCACTGAGTTACTTTATTCTATTCAATGGTAGACAAATATGCTGGAGAAACTCAGCGGGTAAGGCAGCATCTATGAGATGACCTAAAACGTCGCCTATTCCTTCGCTCCATAGATGCTGCCTCACCCACTGAGTTTCTCCAGCATTTTTGTCTACCTTTGATTTTTCCAGCATCTGCAGTTCCTTCTTAAACATTATTCTATTCAATGACACTTTATTGTCTCATGTACTGTGAAATGCTATGTTTTGCACCCAACCCGGTAAAATCACACAGCAGACCTCACCTTCACAGCACACAAGAGTTCACCAAACGTCCTAGCTACTGCCTAACTCCAGCTCTCTGAGTCTTTTATGGTAAATCGGCAGCTGCAGCTCCTAGAGCCTCGATTTTCTTTTTCAACTCAAGCTTAGTTTAGTTTATTATTGTCACGCGTATTGAGGTACAGCGAAAAGCTTCTTGTCGTGCACTGTCAAGGCAGAGAAAAGGCTAGTGAAGATGGTTGTGAACGATTGCAGCAGGGTCTGGATCGATCGGCCAGGTGGGCGGAGGAATGGTTGATGGAGTTTTAAACGGAAAAGTGTGAGGCGTTGCATTTTGGGGCATCGAACAAGGGCAGAACCTACACAGTGAATGGTCGGCCTCTGGGTAGTGTTGTAGAGCAGAGGGATCTAGGAGTGCAGGTGCATGGTTCCTTGAGGGTCGAGTCGCAGGTAGATAAGGTGGTCAAAAAGGCTTTTGGCACTTTGGCCTTCTTCTTCTTCATTCGTGTGGCGTGCACAGCCTAAAGTTGTTGGACAACTTGTTCTATTTGATCTTCCGTTTGTGCACGTCGAGTTGATTGCATTAGTCGAAACAGGGCGGACCACGTGAAGGTTGCAATCTTCCACCCTGCACTTTGGCCTTCATCAGTCAGAGTATTGAGTACAGAAGTCGGGAGATCATGTTGCAGTTGTCTAAGACAATTAGAATATTGTGTTCAGTTCTGGGCACCATGTTATAGGAAAGATATTGTCTAGCTTGAAAGGGTTCAGAAAAGATTTACGAGGATGTTGCCAGGACTAGAGGGTGTGAGCTATAGGGAGAGGTTGAGTAGGCTGGGTCTCTATTCAATGGAGCGCAGGAGGATGAAGGGAGATCTTATAGAGGTGTACAAAATCATGAGAGGAATAGGTCGGGTAGATGCACAGAGTCTCGTGCCCAGTGTAGGGGAATCGAGGACCAGAGGACATAGGTTCAAATTGGAAGGGGAAAAGATTTAATAGCAATCTGAGGGGTGACTTTTCCACACAAAGGGTGGTGGGTATATGGAACAAACTGCCAGAGGAGGTAGTTGAGGCTGGGACTATCTCAACGTTTGAGAAACAGACAGGTACATGGATAGGACATGTTTAGAGAGTTTTGGGCCAAACGTGGGCAGGTGGGACCAGCGTAGATGGGACGTTGGCCGGTGTGGACAAGCTGGGCCGAAGGGCTTGTTTCCACGCTGTATCACTCTTTGACTCTATCCACTTCTGGCTTCGGCGTCATCTTTAAGGGGCCACTCGCATTTCTTGGCGCATGCGCAGGTGATTTGGCTTGGAATGATGGAAAATGCGATGTGGACTGCTTTCTAGGCATTGCTAACTGGGGGCCACCTGTGTAGCAAGTCATTATCTGCTTGTGTTGTCTCTCGGTGCTGGCTTTGCTGAAGGCAGCAATGTGTGGATGGGTTTCCGCAAATTCTCCAAAGAGGCAGGTGTGCTGCTATTCACTGTCCCATTCACCTCTCCCCCATTGCGGACATTGGTCTCTGTCCATGGAGCTGGTGCGCTACAATGCTGAGAACTATATTGTGCACTTTGTATGTTCCCCCTCGCTCTTTCTATTGTTCAATGGTTTCTTTATTATCACGTGTATCAAGGGACAGTGAGATTTAAAAAAAAATACAGATCAGTGAGATTATTACCATATGCCCAGTTGGCACATAATCCTAAGAAACGGCCCACTGAGTCCATATAGAATAAGTCGCCAGTTTTTGGTGCCTAATTGTATTGGTATTGTCCTTGAGTTTAAATTGCTCCGATCTAAGTTTAGTTTAGAGACACAGCATGGAAACTGGTCCTTCAGCCTACTGAGTCCGCGCCAATCGTCAATCACCCTAATTTCCCCACTGTGCACTAGGGGCAATATACAGAGGACAATTAACGTTAACTTTTCGGGTCTTTAGACTTTCGAGACACAGCACGGAAACAGCTCCTTTGGCCCAGCGATCCCCTTGCACTGTCCTACACAATAGGGACAATTTACAATCTTTTACCAAAGCCAATCGACGTCCAAACCTGCACGTCTTTGGAGTGTGGGACGAAACCGGAGCACCCGGGGAAAGTCCATGCAGTCACGGGGAGGACCTGCAAACTCCATACCGACAGCACCCATGGTCAGGATCGAACACGGGTCTCTGGCGCTGTGAGGCAGCAACTCCACCTCTGCGCCACCGTGCCGCAGTGTGTCAATTGTTAAAGGGAACCTGTCCTTATGATGGATTCTGTCTGAAGAAGTTTGGGTTAGATGGCTCTAAATATCATTGCAGCCATTTTTTTTTGTTGCAAAATTTAGATATTTTCCAGTTTTCTTGCCAAAATGATGTCCTGGACCATCAACATGGTAATCAGAAGGATGAGTGGTCATTTCTGGAAGCATTTGGTGCACTGCACTGATCACAACAGGCACATCAACAGTCACCTACATTGAGTTAATTCCCTTTTCCCTCTCCTTTCCCCTTCATCTCCCGTGAGTGCGTCTCTTTTTTTTTGTATTCACGCCACCCCGTAATAAAATTGCCTTCTGAAAACCCATGACAAATTCTTGAGTCTGAAGAAGGGTCTTGACCCAAAACATCACCTATCCATTCCCTCCACCCGCTGAGTTCCTCCAGCACTTTAGTTTAGTTTAGAGATACAGCATGGAAACAGGCCCTTCGGCCAGTCGAGTCTATGCTGACCAACAATTGCCCCATACACTAGTTCTATCCTACACTCTGGGGACCATCTACAGAAGGCAATTTACCTGCAAACCTACACGTCTTTGGGACGTGGGAGGAAACCAGAGCACCCGGAGAAAACCCAAGCGGTCACAGGGAAAACGTGCAAACTCTTCATGTTTTGCTCATGTGTTCTGTCTGTTAGCCTTTGTGACTCAGGTCCAGGAACACTGGAGTTAAATTATCGTCAAACGCCCCCAAAAATGTTCAAATGTTAGAAATCTGCAATACTCTAGCGATAGAGAAACTGGGTTAATTTTTCAGGTTGAGCATCACTTGTCAAAGCTTTCTGACATTTTTGGTTTTGATTCTCGTTAAGTCACAGGGCTAGGAATCAAAGAGGCGGCAGGCACAGTGGCGCAGCGGGTAGAGCTGCTACCTCGCTGCACTAGAGACCAGGGTTTGATCCTGACGCCGGGTGCTGCCTGTACGGAAGTTGCACGCTCTAACCTGGGACCGCGTGGGTTTCCTCCAGGTGCTCTGGTTTCCTCCCGCATCCCAAAGATGTGTGGGTTTGAAGGTTAATTGGCCCTCTGTCAATTCCCCCCTAGTGTGTAGGGAGTCGATGAGAAAATGGAATAACATAGAACTAGTGTGAATGGGTGATCAATGGTCTGAAGGGCCTGTTTCCACGCCTTACCAACCGAGCAGAAAGTAGTTCGGGAAATAAATCTTAAAGACAAAGTCATGATTATGGTGAATGGAGGGAGATTAGTTTAGAGATACAGTGAAGAAACAGGCCCTTCGGTCCACTGAGTCTGTGCCGTCCAGAAATCCCTGCTCACTGACACTAACACACTAGAGACAATTTACAATTTTACCAAAGTAATTGAACCAACAAACCTGTGCGTCTTTGGAGTTTTGGAGGAAACTGGAGAAAGCCCACATCATGGTCACGGGAAAACACACGTGGTCGCAAATTCCATACGGACAGCACCCGTAGTCAGGATCGAACCCGGGTCTCTGGCGCTGTAAGGCAGCAACTCTACCGCTGCGCCACCGTGCCGACCTAAATCAGTAGCTGTTCTGATCTACGAGTCTCCAGCAACACCAGTGGGTTGACTCGACCTTCTGAAACAGGCCGGCGGGTCACTCTGCTCGAGGATAATAACAGTGGGGCAATTAAAGTTGACTTTGGCAGCAACGCTCTCGGCCCAGTGAATGGAAAGTTAAATCTCCTGCAGAAAGCAGTGAATCTGGAAGATGTTTATCTAGCTGTCCCTATTCTAGGTTAACCGTACTGTAATGAAACACAGTGCATTCATTCAATGAGTCAATCCTGTATTAACCCCATAGTTTTCTTTCATTAGGAAAGAAAGGCCAAAATAACCTTTTATATTAAACTCGGTCAGTTACATAACGATGCTGAGGATTATAGAGATGCTTTGTGGTTTCGGTCACAATTAAATCTTTGACAGCTTTGATTATAAATAGTTGCAGGCTGCTTTAATGCTGCTTCTTAATACATTGAAATGAGAAATGTAAGCAGCCATTTAAAGATGAGCCTCCAGGCTGCAACAGTCAGATAAATGTCTGAACTCCCTGGATCTCTCAGTCAGTTGTCAGCATCTTCAGGAAAGGGTATTAAACCATGGGCTGGAAAAGGTACGACGCAACGTTTGATAAACATTTAGCTAGGTACGTGGATAGGATGGGTTTAGAGGGATATGGGCCAAACGCAGGCAGGTGGGACTAGTGTAGATGGGGCATGCTGGTCGGCGTGGGCATGTTTCCATGCTGTGACTCCAAATGCAGGGGATATTTGTGGGCAGCACGGTGGCGCAGCGATAGACCTGCTGCCTCACAGCGTCAGAGACCCAGTTTCGATCCTGACCACATGTGCTGTCTGTACGGAGTTTGTACGTTCTCCATGTGATCGCGTTGGTTTTCTCCGGTTTCCTCCCACACGACAAAGGCTACAGATTTGTAGGTTAATTGGCTTTGGTAAAAAAAAAATGTTAATAGTTCCTAGTGTGTAGGATCGTGCTTGTGTACAGGTGTTTAGTGTAGAGCAGGGGTGGGGAACTGCGGCCTTAAGGCTGCACACGGCCTTCTAGGCCATTAAATGTGGCCTTTTGAATGAATCCAAATTTTGTAGAACAAATCCTTTTATTTTTATTAATATGTTTTTGTTCATCTTTTATTATTTTTATTTTAATCTTAAAATGAACGTATTTAAAATACCAAAGAGTAAAAGACGACTCATCTGAATAATCCTCCCCGACTGACGGCCACAATTAAAACATTAGTAAGTCATGAGGGCTATTTTAACTCCTGTTATGTTCATGATTTAGTTCTAACGCGACTCTATTATGTACGTTAACCTCCCTGCCTGACTGAGGTACACCACCCCATGAGGCTGGTTGACGAGAGGGAAAATGTCGGGGAGAGGTTCGCTGGCTGTCCAGTCTTCAGTATTATCAACTTTTGATAGCAGTGCACATGGCTTTCCGTTTGAAGTTGAGAATAGTTAAACAGTGTGTTTGTTTGACTTTTTTAATTCTGTCTGTTTAACAGCCCATCATGTCACAAAACTTCACAAAAGAATGTACATTTTGAAGTTTTTGGGATGCGGCCTTATTAGATTACAGCTAACTTAATGCGACATTCCACCATGAAAAGGTCCCCCACCCCTGGTCTAGAGATACAGCACGGAAACAAGCCCTATAGCCCATCGAGTCCGCGCCGACCAGTGATCCCCACACACTAGCACTATCCTACAGGACAATTTACAATTTTACCGATGCGAATTAACCTAGAAACCTCTTGTGGGAGGAAACTGGAACATCCGGAGAAAACCCACGTGGTCGTGGGGGGAACGTACAAACTCCGTACAGACAGCACCCGTAGTTAGGATCGGACCCGGGTCTTTGGCGCCGTAATGCTGCATTTCTACCGTGGTGATGGCTGGCTGGCGTGGGTTCGGTAGGCCGAAGGGCATGTTTACACACTGTATTTCAAAAGTTTAAAAAGTCTAAATTCCAATGTTTTGGTAGAGTTTGCATTCAGAATGGCTTCTGGAAAGACTAACAGTGATACTTCTTTATATCCCAAAATATTTTGGTTATTCAAGAATTATGGTCTTAAACCATCAGCCATTTTATATGTTATCAAATTCCCATTTTTCTAAGTCAGTTTCCACGCCTCTGGCAGGGAACACAACAACGCATTTTGGATGTAGAAACAAGCTAAACTAAACTAAATGGGCAAAGAAATGGCAGATGGAGTTTAATCCGAGCAAGCGTGAGGTGTTGTGCTTTGGATTATGTACAAATAATGTACAATATTTGGCAATGAACAGCATGGATGTACAGTGGGGTATTGAGGTCCAAGTCCATCACTTCTTGAAAACAGCAACACAAGTAGATAGAGTGGTACAGAAGGCGTAAGGCACACTTGTCGGCATTGGTCGGAGTATTGTGTATAACTGTCAGGAAGTCATGGTGCAACTTTCTAAGACTTTGGTGAGGCCACACTTAGAATATTGCGTGCAGAACTTCCTCATTAAAGGAAGGATGTGGAGGCTTTGGAAAGGGCCCAGAGGAGGTTTACCAGAATGATGCCAGGATTAGAGGGTATTTAACTGGGACACTGGAGGTTGAGAGGAAACCTGATAGAAGTTTGTAAAATGATGAGAGGAAGAGATAGAGTAGTCAGTCAGAACCTTTTCCCCAGGACGGCAATAATCAAAAACTAGCGGGTAAAGGTGTAAGGTCTGTGGGGCAAAGCTCAAAGGAGATGTGCAGGGCAGGTTCTGTTTACACAGAAGGTGGTGGGAGCCTGGAATGGGCTGCCGGGGGTGGTGGTGGAGGCAGATACGATGGTTTCATTTGAGAGACTTTTGGATAAGCGCATGGATATGTACGGAATGGATTATGTGCAGGCAGATAAGAGTTAGTTTCGCCACCATGTTCGGCACGGACATCCTGGGCCGAAGGGCCTGTTCCTGAACTGTTCTATGTCGTAAGAGAAATTGATGATGAGCACGTGGAATAACATAGAACTTGTGTGCATGGATGACCGATGGTCAGTGTGGACTCGGTGGGGCAAAGAGACTGTTTCCATGCTGTGTCTTTAGTTTAATTTCGAGGTCCAGTGTGGAATCAGGCCCCTCGGGCCGACCAGCGATCCCCGTACACTAGCACTATCCTACACACTAGGGACCATTTACTATTTTACCGAAGACAATTAACCGGCAAACCTGCACATCTTTGGCGTGTGGGAAGAAACCGGAGCACCCGGCGAAAACCCACGCGGATTATAGGGAGAACGTACAAACTCCGTACAGACAGCAACCGTAATCGGGATGGAACCCGGGTCTCTGACGTTGTAACTCTACCGCTGCGCTACTGTGCCGCTCTTGGTATCTTTAAACTAAAATAAACAAAACTAATGTGTGGGAAAGAACTGCAGATGCTGGTTTAAACTGAAGATAGACACACAGAGCTGGAGTGACTCTGGGACAGGCAGCACCTCCTGGAGAGAAGGAATGGGTAACGTTTCGGGTCAAGACCCTTCTTCAGACTTGGATTAGGTTTAAGGATCTCACTGTGGTAAAGGGAGATGAAGGGAGGATCTGCAAGAATTTCTGGAGTGACACCTCGAGGCAACTTGTTAAGTTGAGGAGGGATAATTAAGATGATGGGGAGAGAAGCTGGGAGCATTCAGTGTTGAAACTAGTAGAACCATAAACTGCCTCGGGCGAGCGCACGGTGTTGATGCCAAGGTCTTCAGAATGAAACGGCTTTTGCTGGAAAGATGGAGGGATGCCAACCGACCTCACAGTTCACAGCAGGCCATGCGGGAATGAATGGGGAAAGTGCAGAACAACTGGTTCTTGGAACAGCGGTGTATGAACATGAAAATTACATTGCAGTCGCAAGGAACTGCAGACGCTGGCTTACCAAAAAAGACACAAAGTGGTGCAGGATCTCATAAGTTCACAAGTTCTAGGAGCAGAATTTGACCATTCGGCCCATCAAGTGCACGCCATCCTGCATTCTCCCCGTAACCCCTGACACCAGCATCGATCAAGAATCTGTCAAAATCTCTGCCTTAAAAATATCCATTGACTTGGCCTCCACAGTCGTCTGTGGCAATGAATTCCACAATTTCACCACCATCTGACTAAAGAAATTCCTCCTCACCACATTTCTGAATGTACGTCCTTTTATTCTGAGGCTGTGCCCTCTGGTCCTAGACTTTCCCACTAGTGGAAACGTCCTCGATCCAGACCTTTCATTATTCGTTACGTTTCAATGAGAACCCCCCTCATTGCGGGACCCGAGATAGGTCCTGACCTGAAACAGCACCTGTCCATGTTCTCCAGATGTTTCTGACCTGCTGAGTTACTTCAGAAAATCCCATTGTTCCCTCCACCTCCATCCCTTCCATGGGCTACACAATTTGTAACTTTTCTACCCTAGAGCTTCACAATTCACAGCTCTATATCCTTTGTGGGCTCACACCTGTCTTTTCATTTCTGGCCTTTGTCCAATGACCTTAGTTCAGAGATACAGCGCGGAAACAGGCCCTTCGGCCCACCGAGTCCACGCCGACCAGCGATCCCCCGCACATTAACACAATTCTGGTGAGGCAGCAACTACCGCTGTGCCGACTATCCGCCTCTCAAAACCTTCCAGCCTTCCTAACCGCTTCCGCTGCAATCGGTCTGAAGAAGGGTCTCGACCCGAAACGTCACCCATCCACGTTCTCCAGAGATGCTGCCTGGCCCGCTGAGTTACTCCAGCACTTTGTGTCTTTTGTTGGTATAAACCAGCATCTGCAGTTCCTTGTTGTTGCATTGTTACCTTTATGAGAGGTCCCTGACCCGCTGAGTTATTCCAGCAGTTTGTGTCTCATTTTGTGACAATTACATTGTAACCTTTATGAAGGCTGCTCAAGCCACCAAATTATTCTAGCACTCTGCATGGCTTTTTGTTGTGTAAACCAGCATCTACAGTTCCTTGTAGCTCCTTGTCACCTTTATACTTTCTCGCGTTATATTGGGTTGTGTGACATTTGGTTGGGTGTCCAGAATAATGTGTAAAAGAGTCGTTCTTTTTGATTTCAGGGCTGGGACGCGGGAGGTGCACAATAAACTGGAGAAGAATAGGTATGTACCGGCTTCTATCAGTATTCTGTCTGGTTGGAAGGTGGAGGAAATGAGTCCTTTTTGAAACCAGCAGAGTTTCATGGTCTCCATTTGCATTTGTTGGTTGACAGGAGGGCTCACTTAAAGGAATGTTTTGAGACATTGAAAAAGAACATTCCCAATCTGGATGAGAAGAAAACTTCAAACCTCAGTGTTTTACGGAGTGCCTTGCGATACATCCAGGTATGAACAACATGGAGGGTTTCTAGTAACTTCGACCGAACTGTCGTGGAAAGTGGATGATCAGACCGCAGACAGACGCAAAAAGCCAGAGTACCTCAGCGGGTCAGGCAGCATTTCTGGAGAAAAATAATAGGTGATGTTTCGGGTCGAGGCCCTTCTTCAGACTGAGAGGAGGGGGGGAGGGGAACAAGAGATACCTCAACAAGAGATAGAGATGACGTCATCCATTCCTTTCCCCCAGAGATGCTGCCTGTCCCGCTGAGTTACTCCAGATCTTTGTGTCTGTCTTTGGTTTAAATCAGCATCTGCAATTCCTTCCTACACACGCAATGATCAGACTGCCGTGTCTCTTTATAACAGTCAGATTTGTGGCTATGATGATTTTCTTTGGGAAAGTTTGTTGAAAAGGTCTTCAATTTCTATAATTCCACTGTTCTGTCGAGGGCTGTTGTTAAGTTTTTTTTTGTTGCTACTCTAGAATAGGACTTTTGTTTGCTGGAAAGTACGTAATGAAATGAAACTCTTGGCTTTTGTGATCAAGCTTCTGTGATGTTGGCATTTTCCGGGAAGAAATTTGGTGTATCCATGCAGAATTTAATTAAAAATCAAAAAAGACTTCAACGTGAGCGAGTAAAAAGTTTGATATTTTATGTAAACATCGTATTATGAAGGGTTGGGATGAGTAAGTGTGCTCTTAATAATGTTGTAATTATGTCACAAACTAATTTTAGCAAGTTCAGCAGGATTCTCAGTGAGATGGACAAGGGCAGCATGAATGTAGTGGGCCGAAGGGCCTGTTTCTGTATTAAAATGACAATACAGTCTGTGTTAAAGGCAATGTGTTTGTTTCATGACTTGGTGTTTGCATCAGTCCTGGTGATCTCATTTGGTACACGTTCTTATCTCAAATCAAATTGTGACACAGTGGCACAGAGGTAGAGTGTCTGCCTCACAGTGCCAGAGACCAGGGTTCGATGCTGACTAGGGGTGCTGCGTGTACAGAGTTTGTACGTTCTCCCTACAACCGCGTGGGTTTTCTCCAGGTGCCCCGGTCTCCTCCCACACTCCAAAGACGTGCAGGTTTGTAGACTAAAAGGTTTTGGTAAAGATTGTAAATTGTCCCTAGTGTGAGTAGGATAGTGCTAATGTACGGGGATCGCTGGTTGGTGCGGGCTCAATGGGCCAAAGAGCCTGTTTCCGTACTGAATCTCTAAACTACATTTAAGTGTTGTAATTTTTCAAACATCCGGATGTCAAGTTTCCTATTCAATTGTTGCAGGCATTGTTTAATCAAAATCATCAAAGGCAAAGAGTCCAGTTATTCTTCTTGAACAACAATAATTCCCAAACCTGCACAGAAATCAAAGAAGGGAATCATTTTTTCAACCCCACAATAAAACTACAGCGATCATAATTAATTTGCGGTGTTTCCTTAGATTTTCACGTTCATGTATAGGAACAGAATTAGGCCATTCGGCCCATCAAGTCTACTCCACCTTTCAATCATGGCTGATCTATCTCTCCCTCTCAACCCTATTCTCCTGCCTTCTCCCCACCACCCCTGACACCCGTGCTAATCAAGAATCTGTCAATCTGCACCTCAAAAATATCTATTGACCTGGCCTCCACAGCAATGAATTCCACAGATTCACCACCCTCTGACTAAAAAGCTCTGAGGCTATGACCTCTAATCCTAGACTCTCCCACTGGTGGAAGCATCCTATCCACTTCCACTCTTTCCAGGCCTTTCAATTTTTTAATTTATTATTTTTTTTTGCTTTGTAATTTTTTGCTTCCTGAAATTCTGCATTTCTGCAATTCTGCATTGCGACACGTTTTCATTTTGTGACCATAGCGGGCAGGGATTGTAGCTCAGCTCTCCGGGAACATTGTTGCCTCATTGTTGCCTCAGTCACAACCTTGTGGGTTCCTGTTACACTGCTGCTTTCGTGCGTCATTAAGTTTTACTTTCAGTTTTAGAGAAACAGCATGGGAACAGGCCCTTCAGTCCATCGAGCCCACACCGGCCATTGATCACCTTGAAAATGGCATCACAGGTAGACAGGGTGGTCAAGACGGCTTTCAGTATGTTGGCCTCATCAGTCAGAATACTGAGTATAGAAGATAGGCACAAAATGCTGGAGTAACCCAGCAAGTCAGGAGAAGGGTCTCGACCCAAAACGTCACCTATTCATAGAAACATAGAAACATAGAAAATAGGTGCAGGAGGAGGCCATTCGACCCTTCGAGCCAGCACCGCCATTCATTGTGATCGTGGCTGATCGTCCCCTATCAATAACCCGTGCCTGCCTTCTCCCCATATCCCTTGACTTCTGGTTGGTATTTCCACACAGTGCTGTGAGGGTTAAATGACCTAATCGCGTTGATAATTGCTTGTTAACTGACAGATGATCAGCATTGTTTTTGCCAGAGCCTGGACAAGATGTGAATAGTTCATAAGTGACAAGAGAAGAATTAGGCCATTCGGCCCATCAAGTCTACTCCCACCATTCAATCATGGATGATCTATCTTCCTCTCTCAATCCCATACTCCTCCCTTCTCCCCGTAACCCCTGGCACCCGTACTAATCAAGAATCTATCTATCTCTGCCTTAAAAAATATCCACTGACTTGGCCTCCACAGCCTTCCGTGGCAAAGGATTCCACAGATTCACCACACAGTGCATCGGGAGTTTTTTGGGGGAGTTTTGAAATGTGTCGTCAACTCCTAAAACCACGACAAATGCAGTCATAGAGTGATACAGTGTGGAAACAGGCCCTTCGGCCCAACTTGCCCACACTGACCAACATGTCCCAGCTATACTGGTTCCACCTGCCAGCATTTGGTCCATATCCCTCCAAACCTGTCCTATCCATGTACCGGTCTAACTGCTTCTTAAATGTTGGGATAGTCCCCGCCTCAACTACCTCCTCAGGCAGCTTGTTCCATACACCCACCACACTTTGTGTGAAAATGAGTCAGATTCTAACCTATTTACTTTTGGTTGCATGGTATGGCCATTTATCGTGCAATCCCCTTCCGGCTCTGGTAGAAAATAGCACAATACAGCACAAAATAGCACAATACAGCACCGGAACAGGCCCTTCTGTTTGTTTTATTGTCACTGTTTAGTGTACAGAGGTACAGTGCCTTTCACAAAGCTTTTCACTTGGCACTAAACTTAACTAAACAATGTCTGTGTCAAGATGTCAAGACCAGCCCTTGTATGCCTGCACATGATCCATAACCCTCCACTCCTTGCATATCCATGTGCCCATCCAAAGGTCTTTTAAATGCCACCGTCATATCTACCTCCTCCACCACTCCCAATGGGTGTGTTCCAGGAACCCACCACCCTCTGTGTTTAAAAACAAAACCATTAGAGATACGGCACAAAAACAGGCCCTTCAGCCCACTGAGTCCGCGCTCACCCCCGTACACTAACACTATCCTGCACACGAGTGACAATTTACAGAAGGCCATTACCCTACACGCCTATAGATCTTTGGCGTGTGGGAGGAAGCCTGGTCAGGATCGAACCTGGTCAGGGTAGACACAAAATGCTGGAGAAACTCAGCGGATGAGGCAGCATCTATGGAGAGAAGAAAGTGGCGACGTCTCAGGTCGAGACCCTTTTTCCGACTGATCTGGGGAAGGGGTAAGACAAAGAAAGAAAGTGGGCGGAGACAGTTGGATTAGTGGGAGAACTGGGAAGGAGGAGGGGAAGGAGAGAGAAAGCAAGGGCTACTTGAAGTTAGAGAAGTCAATGTTCATACCACTGGGGTGTAAACTACCCAAGCAAAATATGAGGTGCTGTTCCTCCAATTTGCGCTGGGCCTCACCCAGATGGGAAGATATGGCCAGTCAGGATGGAACCTGGGTCTCTGGCGCTGTAAGGCAGCAACTCTACTGCTGCGCCACCATGCCACCTGAATGTACATCATAGAAACGTAGAAAATAGGTGCAGGAGGCCATTCGGCCCTTCGAGCCAGCACCGCCATTCATGGTGATCAAGGCTGATCGTCCCCAATCAATAACCCGTGCCTGCTTTCTCCCTGTATCCCTTGATTCCACTAGCCCCTAGAGCTCTATCTAACTCCTTTAAGCGTTGCCCCTTTTATTTACCTTAAAGCTTCACCCTTCAGTATTTGATATTTCCATCCTGAGAAAAATGTGCTGACTGTCTACCCTATCCATGCCTCTCATAATTGTATGTACTTCTATCAGGTCTTCCCTCAACTTCCGGCATTCCATGGAAAACAATCCAAGTCTGTCCAACCTCTCTCTCCCAGTTGCTAATACCTCCTAATCCAGGCATAATTCTGGTAAACCTCCTCTGCACCCTTTCAAGAACCTCCACATCCTTCCTGTAATGGGGCAACCAGAACGGCACGCTGCACTCCAAAAGCGGCTTAACCAAAGTCCTCTTGAACTGAGGAGTTGTCTAGTCATCTCCATTCGACCCGAAACCTCCCCTATCCCTTCTCTCCAGAGATGCTGCCTGTCCAGCTGAGTTACTCCGCCATTTTGTGTCTGCAGTTCCGTCCTAGACTCCCCATTCAATGTTGTTCCTGTGTGGAGTCACATCGAGACCAGATTACCCTCCCAAAAGGACTAATGAATCACATGGGTTCTTAATAACAATCTTGTACCTTGTATTCCTAAACTAAATGCAACTGAAGAAGAGTCTTGACCTGAAACGTCACCCATTCCTTCTCTTCTGTCCCACTGAGTTACTCCAGCACTTTGTGTCTATCTCGGGTGAAATCTAAACGACATTGGCATAGGTCTTGGGATGTAAATCTCGTTTCCCTCTTCGCGAATATGGCCTGACTTGTTCAGTATTTGTGGCACATTCTACTTTTATTTCTTGCACTCCACCAATTATTTAGAAACATGTAAGTATGTGGAATAAGAACACATTCATTTTTGACAGTAACTTATTTATTGTGCAGTTGTTATAATAACAGTGTATTATTATTCTTTATCTGCCCTGCAGTCTTCCAAGTGCCTGATGTGTTTTCAGTGTTTTGCTACTAATCCTACACTAGGACATGAATGAAACACATGGGTTCTTAATAGAAATCTTGTACCTTGTACAGGGTCACCTGTGCTTACATTAGCTTTTCAATTGCAGAGTTGCTTTAATTAATTGAATTTGGATTTCCCCAACTGCTGTAGGATATGAACTCGATCCACCCAATCATTAGTGCAGACCTCTGGTAGGTTAGGACGCATCATGCTGCCAACACACTTATGGATGGCCTGGTTACATGGTTTTATATTCTCTGGGGTCGATCGACAGGACAGAGGTTTGATGGTTTCATTTTAGTCTCGTTTAGACATACAACGTGGCCCACCGAGTCCACGTCGACAAGTGATCGCCCCCGTCCACTAGCTCTATCCCGCACACTAGGGACAGCTTGTATTGGAGGTTATTGTTGTATCCATTTAGCCTACAAACCTGCACATCTTTAGAGTGTGGGAGGAAACCAGAGCACCCGGAGAAAACCCATGCGGTGTCAGGGAGAACGTGCAAACTCTTCACGGACACCGCCCGTAGTCAGGATGGAACCCGGGTCTCTGGCGCTGTAAGGCAGCAACCCTACCGCTGCGCCAGCGTGCCGCACTACCACGTGTACCAAGATACAGTGAACTTCCTCTTTTTCATACAGACCAGTAAGATTAGTGCCAAACAATTGGCGTACAATTGCCGATTAAGTGCATAATGCATAGTAGCAGCCCGCTAAATTCGTAAGCAAGAGTCGCCAGGTTTTGGCGCCATTTTCGAAGTTCCAGCTGCAGCTGGCTATAAAGGCAAATTAAATATAATGCATAATATCGATTCCTCTAACTTCAAGTAACCCTTGCATCCCCTCTTTCTCCGTCCCGCCCCCACCCTAGTCGTCGTAGCAGTTTCACTGCCGTGCTGTTGAGATTCATCGGATAACTTATGGGCTCTGGCTGGGCCGCTCAAAGACATTATCATTTAGCCCACAAGCAACAATGGACCGTTTATCTGATCATCGTAACTGTTTTGCATATCTTTGACTCATTTTTTCCATCTCTATCACCGTCTATATCTCTCGTTTCCCTCTCCCCTGACTCTCAGTCTGAAGAAGAGTCCTGGCCCGAAAACGTCACCTATCCCTTTTCTCCAGAAATGCTGCCTGACCAGCTGAGTTACTCCAGCATTTTGTGTCCATCAGGTGGTCAATAGAAGTAGGGTTAGGATTGTGTGCAGGTCAGTTTAAGAACCTGACGCTTGTAAGAATGAACGTCATATGAGGAAAGATTGAAAAGACCGGGCTTGTATTCACTGGAGTTTAGAAGGATGAGGGGGAATCTTATAGAAACATAAAATGATAAAAGGACTGGACAAGCTAGATGCAGGAAAAATGTTCCCAATGTTGGCCGGGTCCAGAACCAGGGGCCACAGTCTTAGAATAAAGGGGAGGTCATTTAAGACTGAGCTGAGAAAAAACTTTTTTACCCAGAGAGTTGTGAATTTATGGAATTCCCTGCCACAGAGGGCAGTGGAGGCCAAGTCACTGGAAGGATTTAAGAGGGAGTTAGATGGAGCGCTAGGGGCTAGTGGAATCAGGGATATGGGGAGAAGGCAGGCATGGGTTATTGATTTGGGACGATCAGCCATGATCACAATGAATGGTGGTGCTGGCTCGAAGGGCCGAATGGCCTCCTCCTGCACCTATTTTCTATGTTTCTATGTAACCTGGTGGTGTGGGACTTCAGGCTTCTGTACCTCCAGCCCAGTGGTAGAAGTGAGCAGAGGGCACGGACCGGATGATGCCATGCTTGCTCCTCTCGGCTAATTTACACAACTCTCATCTTGTCCACGTTGTGCTTCCACCAACGGTTCCTCTTTTTAAACATCCTACATCCTAGCTGCTGTAGGCGGGGCTGATTGCGGGAGGAGTCAGGTACACGAAAGACTGAAATCTGAAGCAAAAAAAACCAAAAAACAAAATAATTAGACAAACAGTGCATTCAGAAAGTATTCAGACCCCTTCACTTTTTCCACATTTTGTTACGTTACAGCCTTATTCTAAAATGGATTAATTTTTTTTTTTAAATCGTCAATCTCTACACAATACCCCATAATAAAAAAATGAAAACGGGTGTTTAGACATTTTTGCAAAGTAATTAAAAATAAATAACTGAAATATCACATTTACATAAGTATTCAGACCCTTTACTCCGTACTTTGTTGAGGCACCTTTGGCAGCGATTACATCCTCGTCTTCTTGGGTTTGACGCTACAAGCTTGGCACACCTGTATTTGGGTCATTTCTCCCACTCTTCTCTGCAGTTCCTCTCAAGCTCTGTCAGGTTGGATGGGGAGCTTTGATGCACAGCTATTTTCAGGTCCCAGAGATGTTCGATCGGGTTCAAGTCCGGGCTCTGGCTGGGCCACTCAAGGCTATTCACAGACTTGTCACAAAGTCACTCCTGCGTTGTCTTGGCTGTGTGCTTAGGGTCGTTGTGCTGTTGGAAGGCGAACCTCCGCCCCAGTCTGAGGTCCAGAACGTTCTGGAGCAGGTTTTCATCAAGGATCTCTCTGTACTTTTCCCGCCGTTGAAAATCATCCCCACATGATGTTGTCACCATGCTTCACCGTAGGTCTGGTATTGGCCAGGTGATGAGCAGTGCTGGTTTCCTCCAGATGTGACACTTGGCATTCAGGCCAAAGAGTTCAATGTTGGTTTCATCAGACCAGAGAATCTTGTTTAGGTGCTTTTTGGCAAACTCCAATTGCGGGCTGTCATGTGCCTTTTACTGAGGAGTGGTTTCCGTCTGGCCACTCTACCATAAAGGCCTGATTGGTGGAATGCTGCAGATATAGTCGTCCTTCTGGAAGGTTCACCCATCTCCACAGAGGAACTCTGGAGCTCTGTCAGAGTGCCCATTGGGTTCTTGGTCACCTCCCTGACCAAGGCCCTTCTCCCCCAATTGCTCAGTTTAGCCGGGCGGCCAGCTCTATGAAGAGTCCTGGTGGTTTCAAAGTTCTTCCATTTAAGAATGACAGGACCACTGTGTTCTTCGGGACCTGCAATGTTGCAGAAATAGTCTCGACACAATCCTGTCTCGGAGGTCTACAGACAATTCCTTCGTCTTTATGGCTTGGTTTTTGCTCTGACGTGCACTGTCAACTGTGGGACCTTATATAGACATGTGTGTGCCTTTGCAAATCATGTCCAATCAATTTAATTTACCACTGGTGGACTCCAATCAAATTGTAGAAACATCTCAAAGATAATCAATGGAAACAGGATGCACCTAAGCTCAATTTTGAGTGTCATAGCAAAGGGTCTGAATACTTATGTAAATGTGATATTTCAATTATTTATTTTTAATTAATTTGCAAAAATTTTGAAACACCTGTTTTCGCTTCTTCATTCTGGGGTATGGTGTGTAGATTGATAATAACAAAAAAATAATTTAATCCATTTTAAAATAAGGCTGTAACGTAACAAAATGTGGAAAAAGTGAAGGGGTCTGAATACTTTCTGAATGCACTGTAATGGCAGCACATTGGTGCAGCAATAGAGCTGCTGCTTCACAGCGCCAGAGACCCAGGTTCAATCCTGACGACGGGTGCTGCCTGTGTGGAGTTTGCACGTTCTCCCTGTGACCGCGTGTGTTTCCTCCCACGTTCCAAAGACATGCGGATTTGTAGGATAATGGCCTTCAGTAAATTGTCCCCAGTGTTTACGATAGTGATATTGTACGGGTCGATCGCTGGTCGATACGGACTCGGTGGGCCGAGGGGTCAGTTTCCGCGCTGTATCTCTGAATTAAACTAAAATGAGAGGCAGATGCTGGAACCTTGAGCAAGAGACACAAAGTCCTGGAGTAAAGTCAGTGGGTCAGGCAGCATCTCTGGAGAACATGGATAGGTGACGTTTCGGGTTGGGGTGTTCAGATTGGTTGTAGTGGTGGGGTTTGGGGGGGGGGGGGGGGGCAGCTGGAAGAAACGTGTGGGGGGGGGATGACAAAGCCTGGCCAGTGATAGGTGGTTACAGGTGAGGGGGGTTGAATGGCAGGACTTTTGTCATCACAATATTTTGCTCTTTATTTTGTGTAGCAAATTGAATAATTTTAAATTTAGTGTGTACTGATATTATAGGCTGTGTGCAAGATTTCACATGTTCATTATTCATTTAAGCGCAGCTGAATTATTTCTCAGAGCAGCGCATGGTGCTGCTGGTAGAGCTCGGGTGCTGTCTGTGGGGAGTTTGCATGTTCTCCCTGTGACTACACGGTTTCCCCCGCAGTTTCCTCCCGCAACCCAAAGATGTGCGGGTTTGTAGGTTAATTGGTCTCTGTAAATCGCCCCGAGTGTGCAGGCAGTGGGTGCGAAAGTGTCTGTGTGGAGTTTGCACGTTCTCCCTGTGACCCCATCACTGAACTGAACTGAATCACACGGAACTGTGAACTGCACTGACCTGAACTGCACTACACACACTGAACTGAACTGAACTAACAAAAGGAAAATGCACTTATTATCTGCTCTGGCAATCATGTCTTTGCATACAGCTCTACACCCACACAGCCTGGTAGAAGCAGCCTGGAAACAAAATATTGCTGGTCACTGCTGCAAAATGCACTAACATCCTGGCCAGAAGTAGCACTTTTAACAAGTACCAACTTCTTTCCATAACGTAACTCTCTAAATGACTCTGCGGGTTTACTCCGGCAGCTGTAGTGATTAGGAAGGCCTCCGACTCAAACCGGTCTGTGCTGAATTAGCACGTTTCCCCTCAGCTGACTGTCGATTTCTTTGCAACTGGTTTCAGTGAGCTTGTGCGGGGTTAGCCATAGATTTTGCTTCAGGAAGCAGACCCAACATTAAAAAGGTGAACAGACAGACACAAAGTGCTGGAGTAACGCAGCGGGTCAGGCAGCATCTCTGGGGAACATGGTTGGGCGACATTTCGGGTCTGGACCCTTCTTCAGACTCATTCAGACCCCGTCTGAAGAAGGGCCCCGACCCGAAACACCACCTATCCACGTTCTCCACAAATGCTGCCTGACCCGCTGAGTTACTCCAGCATGTCGTGTCTTTTTTCTTGTTGTATACCAGCGCCTGCAGTTCTTTGTTTCGAAAGTCGATGGTGGATTTGTTGATAAGTACCTTATTGCGAGATAGTTCCCAAAATGTGGAAAATGGGCTTTGTTTTCCTGAGATTGTTCTGTTTTTTTTTTAATTGATGGAGTGTGGCGTGCACAGAAGTGGCAGGTTGGCAAAGGCTCTTGCTTTTGTAAGTCTTAGCTCTAAGCCTCAATCTCTGGCATGTGTCCTTGGAATGAGACCTGTGTGATATAATTTGAGTTGCAGCCAGGATCGTGTTGTGTCTTTTAAACAAAACCTGCCGCATGACTCACACTCTGCAAGGCAGAAGCTGGACAATTGGAGCCCGATTTCAACATATCGACGCAAACCTGCTTTTGCAATAACCACCACAAGATTTGTGTGTAGGAAGGAACTGCAGATGCTGGTTTAGACTGAAGATAAACACAAAAAAGCTGGAGTAGCTCAGCGGGTCAGGCAGCATCTCTGGAGAGAAGGAATAGGTGACTTTTCGGGTCGAGACCCTGCTTCAGACTCGAGTCACAAGCTTAGTATCAGTTCAGTTTAGAGATACAGCATTGAAACAGACCCTTCAGCTCACCGAGTCCATGCCGACCAGTGATCACCCATTAACACTAGATATCCCACATTCTCAGACACACTGGGAGCAATTCACAGGGGCCAACTAACCTACAAATCCACATACATGTCTTTGGGATGTGGGAGGAAACCGGAGCTCCTGGACGAAACCCACGTAGTCACAGCGAAAACATGCAGACGCCACACAGACAGCCCCCGCGATCATGATCGAACCCAGGACTCAGGCGCTGTGTGGCAGCGGCTGTACCCAATGTGCCAATTGTCAGGAATAGTCGGAGTGTGCAACTTGTTATTGGAGCGATTTTAGACTTTAGAGTGGAAACAGGCCCTTCGGCCCACCGAGCCCGTGCAAACCAGCGATCCCCGTACACTAGCACTATCCTACACATAAGGGGCAATTTACAATGTTTTACCAAGCCAATTAACCCGTACGTCTTTGGAACGTGGGAGGAAACCGGAGATCCCGGAGAAAACCCACAAGGTCATGGGGAGAATGAACGGAGAGATCTGTAGTCAGGATCTGACTTGAGTCTCTGGGGATGTCTGGCAGCAACTCTACCCCTGTGCTAATGTGCCGCCCCTAATGACATGTGCTTACAAAAAAGCCCCTATTTTTATGTATAAAAGATGCGGATGTGAAATAGGCAATTGTTTCGATTTTAGCTGAGAGAAACAGGCCCTTCGGCCCATCGAGTCCGCACCGCCCAGTGATCCCTGCACATTAACACTATCCTACATACACTAGGGACAATTTACATTTACAAGCCAATTAACCTACAAAACTGTATGACTTTGGAGTGTGGGAGGAAACCGAAGATCTTGGAGAAAACCCACGCAGTTCACGGGGAGAACGTTCAAACTCCGCACAGGCAGGACCCGTAGTCAGAAAGGAACTCGGGTCTCTGAGGCTGCAAGGCAGCAACTCTACTGCTGCGCCACCGTGCAAATACAAAGCGGCTTTGTGTTTGAAGTGTTCAGACAATCTAACAACAGAAATCATTAAGATGTTTGTTTAAGAAGGAGCTGCAGATGCTGGAAAATCGAAGGTAGACAAACATGCTGGAGAAACTCAGCGGGTGAGACGGCATCTATGGAGCGACGGAAATAGGCAACGTTTCAGGCAGAAACCCTTCTTCAGACAGGATTGCTCCTTTTATGTCTTGCTGGTTTTAGGGTCAACTTCGAGAGCAGTGCGGAGTGGGAGGGGAGGGGAAGAGTGTGTGTGTGTGTGTGCGCGTGTGCGTGCGTGTGTGTGTGTGTGTGCGTGTGTGCATGCGTGCGTGTGCGTGCGTGTGTGTGTGTGTTCAAGTCACAGAACAGAGTGAAAGTGAGTTATTGTTTGCAGCAAGAGGAACAGCCCTTTTGATTTGTGAAGACGCCATCCCTTCCCAGGCGTCTGAAGAAGGGTCTCGACCCGAAACATCGCCCATTTATCTTCTCCAGAGATGCTGCCTGTCCCGCTGAGTTACTCCAGCATTTTGTGTGTATGTTCGGTGTAAACCAGCATCTGCAGTTCCTTCCAACACATAAAGATTTTCACATTAACTCAATCAAGATAATAAAGGCAGGTTGTTATTCATGTTCCACATTTGCTTTTGTTACTCATCCAATTGCCACAAATGCTATCTTACAAAACGTTTTCAATCTAATTTATGTTTAATATTACCATGCTTGTATTTCCTGATATAATTTAACAGAGCTCAATTGTTACGGACGTGACCCTCCGACTTGTAAATTTGAGTGAAGTCAGCTAAACCATTGTTATATAACAATATTATATAGGGCGACACGGTGGCACAGATGGTAAAAGCCCTGTCCCACGATACGAGTTCTCCCGAGTTTGCTCTGATTGGAACTCGGAGATTTACGGTAATGGCCACTCGTCGGTACCCGGGGCTCTCGTGGACATTTTTCCATCATGTTGAAAAATCTTCACGAGTCTTCCCGTGCTTACCTGCCGTAAGCGAGTCTTCCCGCGTACCTGCCGTTAGCGCTAAGAGACGTCCCCGAGCTCCGACGTACCCGCCACGTTCATTCTCCGTGCTCACCAGGAGTTTGATTTTTTTTTTTTAAACTAGGGAGAGCTCTTGGAATGAACTCGTACCATGGGACAGGGCTTTAAAGCTGCTGCCTTACAGTGCCAGAGACCCAGGTTTAATCCTGGTACAGAGAAGATTTACGAGGATGTTGCCAGGGCTAGAAGGTCTGAGCTACAGGGAGTGGTTGAGTAGGCTGGGACTCTATTCCTTGGAGCACAGGAGGATGAGGAATGATCTTATCGAGGCGTATGAAATCATGAGAAGAATAGATCGGGTCGATGCACAGATTTTGTTGCCCAGAGTAGGGGAATCGAGGACCAGAGGAAGTAGGTTTAAGGAGAAGGGGAAAAGATTTAATAGGAATCTGAAGGGTTAGGGTTAGGGTGGTGGGTGTATGGAACAAGCTGCCAGAGGAGATAGTTGAGGCAGGGACTATTGCAATATTTAAGAAACAATTAGGTACATGGATAGACCAGGTTTGGAGGCATATGGACGAAACACAGGCAGGTGGGACTAGTGTAGATGGGACATGTTGGTCGGTGTGGGCAAGCTGGGCCGAAGGGCCTGTTTCCACACTATCACTCTATGACTATGATCTCGGGTGCTGTCTGTGTGGAGTTTGTACGTTCTCCCTGTGACCCCCTGCATCGGATTGCTACGGGTATTCCGGTTTCCTCCCACATCCCAAAGACATGCTGGTTTTTATACTTTTTTTGTGTGTTTTGTTATGTCTTTTTACTTTTTTTTACCATCATTTTTTTTACCAAATCAGTGGCACAGCAGTAGTTTTGCTGCCTGACAGCATCAGAGGCCCAGGCACGATTCTGACCCCGCTAGAGTTTGCTGTTCACCCCGATTTCCGCTGGGTGCTCCAGTTTCATCGATGGGCCGAAGGGCCTGTTTCCATGCTGTATCTCTAAACTAAAGCTATTTTAATTTTTCCTCTTGGTGCTCCGGTTTCGTCCCACATCCCAAAGACGTGCGGGTTTGTAGGTTAATTGGCCTCTGTAAATTGCCCCTACTGTGGAGGGGAGTGGATGAGAAAGTGGGATAACATTGAACTGGTGTGAATGGGTGATCGATGGTCAGCGTGGACACAGTGGGCCGAAGGACCTGTTTCCATGCTGTATCTTTCAATTCAATTTCAGAAGCAATTAATAAAATCCATTTCCACTGAATCACAAATATTTAATAATGGCACAAATTCTAATTTTCTGCCCTGGGTATTTTCTTTCAAATCCACATTTGGCCAGTTGCATGGATAGGGGTATGGGCCAAACAAGGGGTAGATGGGGCTAGTGTAGATGGGGCATGTTGCTCGACATGGGCAAGCTGGGCTGAAGGGTCTGTTTCAATGCTGTATCCCTCAATGACACATGCACATGCCAACATGCGCAAAACCCCACCAGCATTTGTAAATCATGGGTTGTTTACACTGATTAAACAGCCCTGTGAAAAGGATCTGTCCGTTGCCATGCATGTTTGGAACGTTTAGGACCTTCCTCCCCCCGCACTTTTTAAAGCGGGCTCAGACTTAGAACAAATAATTAATGAAATGTTGCTCTCTATCACCGCCATGTTATTTGTGCTCTTTTTGGCTGAGCTTTTGAAAAGAACATTTCTTGGAGTTTAATTATTTGTAAATGTAGAGAGCCATAAGGTATACTTATCAATTGATGTCAAATAATCACCACATCATGTCACATTATATATACCATTATGTCAAGAACCATTATTTGGTTTAGAGTTCAGCGATACAGCTGTGGGTGGCACAGTGATGCAGCGGTAGCGTTGCTGCCTTACAGCGCCAGAGACCTGGGTTTGATCCTGACCTCGGGTACTGTCTACAGAGTTTGTTCTCGCTGTCACCGCGTGGGTTTTCTCCGGGTGCTCTGGTTAATTGGCTTCAGTGAGTTGTAAAATTGTCCCTAGTGTGAAGGAAAGTGCTAGTGTACGGGGATTGTTGGTCGGCGCGGACTCAGTGGGCCACAGGGCCTGTTTCCACGCAATATCTCTAAAGCATAGAAACGGGCGCTTTGGCCCATCGTGTCCACGCTCAGTATCGAGCGCCCCTTCACACTAGTTCTATGTTATTTGGCGGTGATTTTATTTTCCCATGCATTTCTTGCAACTTATTTTCACCCTCGTGGCATTTGTTCAGAGGTTATGGCTTGGAGTGGTTATATCTGAATGTGAATTATGCAAGTGCCAGACTTGCTCAGTGGGTATAGATATCGCTTCTGTCAGATAAAGGAGGGCCCTTTAATGGTAAAGGTGACATTCCATACACAAGTTGCAAAACCAGTACCATTGCATGACAAAGACTTGGAGGATCGTATAGCATAAAAGAGGTGGCAGAGTGGCGCAGTGGGGCGGTGCAGTGGCGCAGCTGGTAGAGCTGCTGCCCCACAGCGCCAGAGACCCGGGTTCGATCCGGACCTCGGGTGCCGTCTGTGTGGAGTTTGCACGTTCTCCCAGTGACCGCGTGGGTTTCTTCCGGGTGCTCCGCCGTTTTGTGTCTATATTCAATTTAAACCAGCATCTGCAGTTCCTTCCTACACCTGAAACATCAGCCCTTTATCTCTTCTCACTGATGCCAAGTTCTTGCTGCATTTGTTTTTTTTTTTGTTGTTTTAATTTTTAAATGCCTCTAATTGTGAGATCACGAGATTACACATCCAAAAACAGAATGTATTTAGGACAGTTTCCTTGGGATTTTGCAAACTGTCAGTGAATTTGTGTCCCAATAAATAAGCAGTTGTATAACAATGAATTGGCAGTTTCCACTTGTTTGTGAATACTAAATGTCCGAGGAATGTGCTTTGCAATAAAGTTAATTATCCTTGAGAGTTGCTAATGTCCATGGTTAAATTTGGAGCGGCGGGGGCATAGGTGGAAGTCACAAAGTGACATATTCTGCTAAAGTACTTGTGTGGATTGAAACAAACTGCTTTTCCCTCCCAATTTCTCATTTACAAAAAAGTAGGCATAAAAAGCTGGAGGTCAGGCAGCCACCAAAGGAATAGGTGACATCTCGAGTGGAGACCATTCTTCAGACTGAGAGTCAGGGAAAGGAAATAGAGATATCGATGTCGATATAGAGGGATATAGAACAAAATAATTTACCGGAATATATTTTACTATGGCAGAGAACAGCTTGATTTAAGTGTATTTCTCCCGGATTCTACATTAATTTATGAGGCGAAAATCGTGTCCAAACACAGAAAAAACATGGAGAATAGATTTAGGACACTTTATAGAAATGAAACTCTAAATTATAGAAGTGCCATTTCTGTCTGAAGAAGGGTCTCGACCCGAATCGTCACCCATTCCTTCTCCCCAGAAATGCTGCCTGTCCCGCTGAGTCTTTTTGTGTCTATGGTGTAAACCAGCATCTGCAGTTCTTTCCAACACATTCTATTTTATTTTGGTAGGAGTGGGTGGGGGAATGCTTGTGTTTTGCCCAATGCCATTGTCAAACAGTGCAGTGTGAGTTTGCATTTTTTTTAATAAAGCAGCAGGGAGGCTTTTAAAGTTTACATTCTGGAGGTAAATGGTTAAAAGGAGTTGCTCAATTCTTTGCCAACACCAGTCAGCTAAAATGAAGGCAGAAATGAGCTGATTGCACACCCCAGTTTGCAAACCCACGCAGTTGCTGGTAAATGTTTTGCAATGCATTTGATAACACATGCACGCAGGCAGGCAGGGAGGGGAGGGGGTGACGGCAAGGTTACAAGCAGAACAGCCCAGCCCTTGTTTGCTTCCACTTCCCAGGATCTCCGCTGCCGCCATTTTGTTCCAGGGGATTGCAGATGCTTTTTTTAAATACTTCCCTTTTTGCAAAATCAGTGCAAAAAAAACAAAACAAAACGAAACTCAGCTTTAAGCAGTTCAAAAAACACAACTGCATTATTTAAGGCATGATTTTGATAGGTTTGTGGTATAGTTTAGAGCATGACATTAGAGTGCAGAATGAGAGACATTCCCCGAGTTTAGAAATTCTGCATTAACCTACAATGCAATTTTTGCAACAATACTCACAACTTTTGACGTGTTTCGTTTTTGCTGCCTGTCCTGCTGAGATACTCCAGGACTTTGTGTGTGTGGGGGGGGGGGGGGGGGGTTGTTTTGTAAACCGGCATCTGCCGTTGTTTGTTTCTACGTTTGTGCAAATTTTGTAATGTTTAATACTTTTATACCCGAGGGTAAAATGCACATTGCAGGTGCACAGTTTGCATTGTACGCATTGCAAGTGTGTGTGTTTGGCGGGCGGTGGTTGCAAATCCCGGGCTGTTGCAGCGCCTGTCACTCAAGCTGCAGCTGGAGCCCCCGCCACGTGAGCAGCGAGCACATGGCTACTCCGGGCCCGCTGACGTCACCGCCCCACGCCCCGCCCCCTCCCCGCTCACACGTCACAGGCTGCTGGCTCTGGGCTGGGAGTCCTGGCTGCACGAGTGCTGCACGCTTCCCCGTCCCTGTGTTTAGATTGGTTTCTACACTCCCCTGCCGCATGCATATGTGCCTCTGCTCCACAGCCCTGTCCCCATGCATGCACATGTGCCTCTGCTCCACAGCCCTGTCCCCATGCATGCACATGTGCCTCTGCTCCACAGCCCTGTCCCCATGCATGCACATGTGCCTCTGCTCCACAGCCCTGTCCCCATGCATGCACATGTGCCTCTGCTCCACACTCCCCTGTCCCTATGCATGCAGAGGTGCTGCACACTCCTGCCCTATGTCAAGTCAAGTCAAGTCACATTTATTTATATAGCACATTTAAAAAACAACTCTCGCTGACCAAAGTGCTTTACATTTGTTATAAGAGTAGCATACATTGTTCTTTATCTCTCCACATCACCGTCTATATCTCTCGTTTCCCTGATCCCTGACCAGTCTGAAGAAGGGTCTCGACCCGAAACGTCGCCTATCTCCTTCGCTCCTTAGATGCTGCTGCACCCGCTGAGTTTCTCCAGCCTATTGTGTACCCTCGATTCTCCAGCATCTGCAGTTCCTTCTTTAACACAACAGTATACACATGCAGATGTGCTGCCGCCCCCTCCCCTGCCCTATGTATAGTTTATCTGCTGCACAGTCCTGTCCGCATGCATGCAGATGTGCCTGCTGCACACTCCCCTGCCCCCATGCATGCAGATGTGCCTCTCCCTGTCCCATGCATGCAGAAGTGCTGCACATTCCCCTGTCCCTATGTTTAGTTTATTGTTTCTCTGCTGTACACGCCCCTGTCCAATGCATGCAGATGTGCTTCTGCTGCTTCTTGCTCCCCTGCCCTCTTGTTTAGTTTTAGGAAGGAACTGCAGATGCTGGTTTAAACCAAAGAAAGACACAATGATGGAGTTACTCAGCAGGGCACGCAGCCAGAGTAACTGCCTGTCACCCTGTCTAATTTATTGTTTATATATTGCACACACCCCCTGTCCTTTCTATGCAAATGTGCTTCAGCTGCACACTACCCTGCCGTATGTTTAGTTTATTTTATTGTTTATATGCTGCACACTCCCCTATCCTAGGCATGCAGATTATCTGCAAACTCCCCTGTCCCTAGGCATGCAGAATGCTTCTGCCTCACACTCCCGTGTCTATACAGATGTGCTGCACACTCCCCTGTCCCATGCATGCATAAGTGCTGTACCTCCCCTGTCCCTAGGCATGCAGATGTGCTTCTGCTGCACTCACCTCTGCCCAATGCATGCTGATGTGCTGCACACTCCCCTTCCCGATGCATGCACAATTGCAAACTGAGCTTAAAACAGTTCAAAACAAAAGGCTGCATTGTTTTTATTTTAATTGAGAGCTTGTGGCACCTTCCTGAGTTTAGATATTCTGCATTCATCTATAATGCAATTTATGCAATAATACTCCAGCACTTTTGGTGTGTTGTTTGTTGCAATTGTCTGACCTCTTGAGTTACCTTTTGTAAACCAGCAGCTGCAGATCCTTGTTTCTACCTTTTTGCATGCACACAACAATTAGCAGCCGTTCACCTTTTATCCCATGTGTGTCTACAAGAGTTTCCAACATTGCAATTGTGACAATGACAATGTAGAAACAAGGAACTGCAGATGCTTTTTAATGCGCGTATGCATACAAGCACACAGGCACACACAGACACACACAGACACACACAACCACCTCATCCCGAAGATAGACGCCTTCTTCAGACTGAGAGTCATCGGAGAGGGAGACAAGATATGGAAGGGTACAAAGAGCACGTAAGGTGTGAGAAGGACAGGTCAAAGCAAAGGATAATCAAGGAAATGTAGAACATAGTTGGCTATGGGGATGGTGACAGAGGTATACAGTCAGTGAAATTAATCAGGAGGACAGTTAAACTAGTTGGAGAACTAGAGTGGGGGAGGTATGGAGAGAGAGAGAGGGGGAAAGCAAGGGTTACGTGAAGTTAGATAAAGTAATATTCATACCACTAAGTTGTAAACTGCCCACCTTTTATTCCATCGTGTCCCAAGCAGATTATTGCTACAGTTTCTAACATTGCAGACGTGACAATGTAGAAACAAGGAACCGCATAAGCTTTTTAATACAAAAAGTAGATTCTGCCTGAACTGCACCAGCAGTTCCTTGTTATTTTATATGTATATAATATATATTTATATTGTAAATATATGAATATTTATGGTCCATACTTTCATAAGTTCATGTTCATAAGTGATAGGAGCATATTTAGGCCATTCGGCCCATCAAGTCTTCTCCACCATTCAAACATGGCTGATCTATCTCTCCCTCCTAACCCCATTCTCCTTCCTTCTCCTCATTACCCCTGATCTCTCTCTCTCTTCCCAAATAGTTTAAAATATAATAAAGGCGCAGCAGTTTTTTGAAAACCAGCATCACCAGCTCCTTGTGAATCTAGTTTTAAGTTTATTATTATTATTACTACCCTGTATTCTGAATTACAGTGATAAGCTATGTTTTACGGGCTATCCAATCAAATCAGACAATATTACACATAAGTACAATGATGCCAAACTCAAGTCCACACGTCAATTTGTAGAGCAAAGGGGAAGAAACAGAATGCAGAGCGCAATTCTCAGCATAGGTTTTGTTTTTAATTTTAGTATTAGAGATACAGCATGGAAACAGGCCCACTGTTCCAAAAGTCAAAAGAGTCAAAAGCGTTTATTGTCATGCGCCCCTGGCAGGACAATGAAATTCTTTCTTTGCATAGCACAACAGAACATAGTAGGCATTGACTACAATTATATACGTAAATACACACATTACTTAATGAATTAATAAAGTGCAAATAACAGATAGAAACATAGAAACATAGAAATTAGGTGCGGGAGCAGGCCATTCGGCCTTTCGAGCCTGCACCGCCATTCAATATGATCATGGCTGATCATCCAACTCAGTATCCTGTACCTGCCTTCTCTCCATACCCCCTGATCCCTGAAGCCACAAGGGCCACATCTAACTCCCTCTTAAATATAGCCAATGAACTGGCCTCAACTACCTTCTGTGGCAGAGAATTCCACAGATTCACCACTCTCTGTGTGAAAAACGATTTTCTCATTTCGGTCGTAAAAGACTTCCCCCTTATCCTTAAACTGTGACCCCTTGTCCTGGACTTCCCCAACATCGGGAACAATCTTCCTGCATCTAGCCTGTCCAACCCCTTAAGAATTTTGTAAGTCTCTATGAGATCACCCCTCAATCTTCTAAATTCCAGCGAGTACAAGCTGAGTCTATCCAGTCTTTCTTCATATGGAAGTCCTGCCGTCCCAGGAATCAGTCTAGTCAACCTTCTCTGTACTCTCTCTATGGCAAGAATGTCTTTCCTCAGATTAGGAGACCAAAACTGTACGCAATACTCCAGGTGTGGCCTCACCATGACCCTGTACAACTGCAGTAGAACCTCCCTGCTCTTGTACTCAAATACTTTTGCTATGAATGCCAATTTACCATTTGTTTCTTCACAGCCTGCTGCACCTGCATGCCTACTTTCAATGACTGGTGTGCTATGACACCCAGGTCTCATTGCATCTCCCCTTTTCCTGATCGGTCACCATTCAGATAATAGTCTACCCTCCTGTTTTTGCCACCAAAGTGGATAACCTCACATTTATCCACAATATACTGCATCTGCCATGCATTTGCCCACTCACCCAACATTTCCAAGTCACCTTGCAGCCTCCTAGCATCCTCCTCACAGCTAACACTGCCTCCCAGCTTTCGAGTCATCCGCAAACTTCGAGATGTTGCATTTAATTCCCTCGTCCAAATCATTAATGTAAGTTGTAAATAGCTGGGGTCCCAGCACTGAGCCTTGCGGCACCCCACTAGTCACTGTCTGCCATCCTGAAAAGGACCCGTTCACTCCTACTCTTTGCTTCCTGTCTGCCAGCCAGTTCTCTATCCACATCAATACTGAACCACCAATACCGTGTGCTTTAAGTTTGTATACCAATCTCTTGTGTGGGACCTTGTCGAAAGCCTTCTGAAAGTCCAGATACAACACATCCACTGCTTCTCCCTTATCCACTCTACTAGTTACATCCTCAGATGGAGGGGTATTAATGTTCAGAGTTTTGTCCGAGCCAAGTTTAATCGCCTGATGGCTGTGGGGAAGTAGCTATTCCTGAACCGTGTCGTTGCAGTTCTCAGGCTCCTGTACCTTCTATCCGAAGGTAGCAGGGAGATGAGTGTGTGGCCAGGGTGGTGTGGGTCCTTGATGCTGCCAGCCTTTTTGAGGCAGCGACTGTGGTAGATCCCCTCGATGGAAGGAAGGTCAGAGCCGATGATGGACTGGGCAGTGTTTACTACTTTTTGTAGTCTTTTCCTCTCCAGGGCACTCAAGTTGCTGAACCAAGCCACGATGCAACCGGTCAGCAAGCTCTCTACTGTGCACCTGTAGAAGGTAGAGAGAGTCCTCCTTGACAGACCGACTCTCCGTAATCTTCTCAGGAAGTAGAGGCGCTGATGAGCTTTCTTAATAATTGCATCTGTGTTCTCGGACCAGGAAAGATCTTCATAGATGTGCACGCCCAGGAATTTGAAGCTCTTGACCCTTTCAACCATCGACCCATTGATATAAACAGGACTGTGGGTCCCCATCCTACTCCTTCCAAAGTCCACAATCAGTTCCTTGGTTTTGCTGGTGTTGAGGGCCAGGTTATTGTGCTGGCACCATATGGACAGTCGCTCGATCTCTCTTCTGTACTCCGACTCATCCCCATCAGTGATACATCCCACGACAGTGGTGTCGTCAGCGACTTGATGATGGAGTTCGCACTATGACCTGCTACGCAATCATGAGTATAGAGTGAGTACAGCAGGGGGCTGAGCACGCAGCCTTGAGGTGCTCCCGTGCTGATTGTTATTGAGTCTGACACATTTCCACCAATACGAACAGACTGTGGTCTGTGAATGAGGAAGTCGAGGATCCAATTGCAGAGGGATGTGCAGAGACCCAGTTCTGCGAGTTTGGTAACCAGCTTGGAGGGGATGATTGTGTTAAATGCCGAGCTGTAGTCAATGAATAACAGCCTGACATATGAGTTTTTGTTGTCCAAGTGGTCCAGAGCGGAGTGGAGAGCCAGCGAGATCGCGTCCACCGTTGATCTGTTGTGGCGGTAAGCGAACTGCAGTGGGTCCAGGTTTTTGTCGAGGTAGGAGTTGATTTACGCCATGATCAACCTCTCGAAGTACTTCATCACCACAGGCGTTAGTGCCACTGGTCGATAGTCATTGAGGCACGTCACCTTGCTCTTCTTGGGCACCGGTATTATGGATGCCCTTTTGAAGCAGGTGGGAACCTCAGACCTCAGAAGTGACAGGTTGAAAATGTCCGTAAAAACTCCAGCCAGTTGGTCCGCACAGGTTTTTAGAGCACGACCAGGTATACCATCGGATCCAGGCGCTTTTCGAGGGTTCACCCCTCTGAAGGATTTCCTGACGTCGGCCTCTGTGACTGAGACTGAAATACCATCACAGCGAATGGGGGCTCGGGAAGGCACATTGGTTCTCCCTATCAAAGCGTGCGTAAAATGCATTCTCATCAGGGAGTGATGTATCGCCGACATCCGAGCTGCCTCCTGGTTTCGCCTTGTAGGAGGTGATTGCATTCAGTCCCCGCCACAGCTGCCGAACATCTGTCTCATCCTCCAGTTTGGAGCAGAACTCCCTTTTGGCCTTTTTGATGGCCTTACCAAGGTCGTATCTGGACTTCGTGTAGACCACTGTATCATCAGACATGAATGCCCGGTGTCTGGTCTTCAGTAGAGTGCGGATCTCATCCAAGGTTTCTGATTGGGAAACGCTCGGAAGGTTTTGGTGGGAATGCAGTCCTCCACACATTTCTTAATGAAGTCTGTAACGACTGTAGCGTATTCATTCAAGTCCGTTGCCGAGTCCTTGAACATTGCCCATAGCAGGTTCCCCGCTGACCATTAACTAAACATGGGGACAGAGGAGTGTGCAGCAGCAGCGCGTCTACATGCATAGGACAGGGGAATGTGCAGCATATAAACAATAAACTAAACTAAACATAGGGACAGGAGAGTGTGCAGCACTTCTGCATGCATGGGACAGGGTGAGGCACATCTGCATGCATGGGGACAGGGAGAGGCACATCTGCATGCATGGGGACAGGACTGTGCAGCAATTACACTATTACATAGGGCAGCGGTGTGTGCAGAAGAAGCTCATCTGCACGTTTAGGGAACGGGGAGTGTGTGGCAGAGGCAACCTCTCCTCGTAGGTCTATGTTATCCCACTTTCTCATCCATCTCCTACACATTAGGGGCAATCTTACAGAGGCCATGTAACCTTCCAAACGGCACATGTTTGGAATGTTGGAGGAAACCGGAGCACTCGGAGGAAACCCTCGCAGTCACGGGGAGAACATGCAAACTCCGTACAGCCAGCACCCGAGGTCAGGATCGAACCCGGGTCCCTGGCGCTGTGAGGCAGCAACTCTACCAGCTGCATTGTAACACATCAGTTCTCGTGGCATGGATTCGGGGAATTATCTTGCAGTTTTATTCTTGCTGATTCTATCCTGTAATCTGTGCTGATTTATACTCCATTCTCACTTCAGACATGGGGCGGCACGATGGCGCAGCCTCACAGCGCCAGGGACCCGGGTTCAATCCTGACCTCGGGTGCGGTCTGTGCGGAGTTTGCACGTTCTCCCTGTGACTGCGTGGGTTTCCTCCGGGTGCTCCGGTTTCCTCCCACATTCCAAAAATGTGTGGGTTTGTAGGTTAATTGGCTTTGGTAAATATCCCCTAGTGTGTAGAGTGGGAAAGCATAGTTAGATGGCTGGGGTGGACTTAGTGGGCCAAAGGGCCTGTTTCCGTGCTGTACCTCTAAAACTAAAACATAACAATTGTTATTTCAGAGCAAAAACAAAGCAAAAACACCCCTTGTGCAGCCCAGGCAGCTAACAGTTCAGAGTTTAGTTGGCTCTGAACTTGGAGTGTTCAATAGACTGATGGTTGTTGGGAAGAAGCTGTTCCTGAATTTGGACATTACAGTTTTCTCCTGTACCTTCTTCCCAATGGCAGGCGTGGAATGAGCGTGTGGCCGGGGCGGTGTGTGGGTCCCTGATGATGCTGGCTGCCTTTTTGAGGCAGCGACTCCTGTTGATCCCTTCGACGGTGGGGCGGTCAGTACCCGAGGCGATGTTCACCTCTCTCTGTAATCTCCTTCGTTCCTGGGCGTCCGAGTTTCCAAACCAGGCGTTTGTCGGCACAGGGCTGGCGTTTAGAAGGATGAAGGGGGTGACCTCATTGAAACTTACCGAACATTGAAAGGCCTGGATAGAATGGATGTGGAAAGTGATAGAGTCTTGGACCAGAAGCCATAGCCTCAGAATAAAAGGCGTACCTTTAGAAAGAAGATGAGGAGGAATTTGTTTATTCAGAAGGTGGTGAATCTGTGGAATTCATTGCCACAGAAGGCTGTGGAGGCCAAGAGTGGATATTTTTAAGGTGGAGATTGACAGATTCTTGATTAGCGCGGGTGTCTGGGGTTATGGGGAGAAGGCAGGAGAATGGGGTTAGGAGATAGATCAGCCATGATTGAATGGCGGAGTAGACTTGATGGGGCGAATAGCGTAATTCTGCTCCTAAAACCTATGAACTTTGCCCCCTCTATATCTGCTGCCGTATTGCTGGTGATGGGATGTGGGAATCCACGTGGTTTTAATAGCACCGCTGATTTCTGCTTGGAAAGTCCACGGGCAAAGTTTTATTGCTGTAAATAATTACCTAGTGGTAATCTCTTGGAGCAGTTCAAATGATATAATGAGTCACTCAAGTCAGCTGTGTGTTGGTGAGGCATGATTATTGTCAGGATATCACTTCTAAGCAATCAATTAATTATTGTTTAGGGCGACACGGTTGCGCAGCAGTAGAGTTGCTGCCTTACGGCGCCAGACTACGGCTGCTGTCTGTACGCGTTCGTACGTTCTCCTCGTGACCGGTGTGGGGTTTTCTCCAAGATCTTCAGATTCCTCCCACACTCCAATGACCTGCAAGTTTGTAGGTTAATTGGCTTGGTTTAAATGTAAAAAATTGTCCCTAGTGCAGGATAGTGTTAATGTGCGGGGATCGCTGGTCGGTACGGACTTGGTGGGCCGAAGGGCCTGTTTCCGCGCTGTATCTCTAAACTAAAACCAAGGAAGGAACCGCCTGTCTGCGGTGTAACTCAGCGGATCAGGCAGCATCTCTGGAGAGATGGAATTGAATGGCGGTGCTGGCTCGAATGGCCCAAATGGCCTACTCCTGCACCTATTTTCTATGTTTCTCTGTAGCACAGTCTGACTTAAGAAGGCACGAATCGTCACCTCTCCATGTTCTCCAGATCTGCTGAGTTGCTGCCTGATCCGCTGAGTTACTCCTGCACTCTGTCTGTTCGTGTATCATCCAGCATCTCCTGTTCCTTGTTTCCACATATATTTACTACTTGCCCATCGAACCGTATGGGGCGGCAAGGTGGCGCAGCGGTGGAGCTGCTGCATTACAGCGCCGGAGACCCGGGTTTGATCCTGACTACGGGTGCTGTCTGAACGGAGTTTGTACGTTCACCCCGTGACCTGTGTGGGCTTTCTCCGGGTGCTCCAGTTTCCTTCCACACTCCAAAGATGTGTGGGTCCGTAGGTTAATTTGGTTTTGGTAAAAATGAATTGTAAATAGTCCCTCAGCACTGACTCGTTGGGCCGAAGGGCCTGTTTCCATGCTGTATCCGTATCTATCTCTAACTTTGCTGGGAGCTGACACAGTCACCGTACACGCTAGGAGACTGGGTTTGGCCATGTGAAGAGATTGTGTGGGCGCAGTGATTTACTATCTGAATGTGATTATTTCAGGGAGCTCGATATGTGATTGAACACAGCCTTCTGAATGTCACAGGGTCTGATCGCCCTTTGTCGCTATTTATCACCCGTATATGTACGGCACTAACAAAGAGGAAATTGGGTGAAAGAGGCTCAAAACACGATGTCTCAAGTGTGCAGAACTTCAAGAGCCAAGATCATAAGTGATAGGATTAGAATTAGGCCATTCGGCCCATCAAGTCTACTCTGCCACTCAATCATGGCTGATCAATCTCTCCCTCCTAATCCCATTCTCCTGCCTTCTCCCCAAAACCTCTGACACCCGTAGAACGTTGATTTGTTGCAAGCTCGCAGCAATGAAATTCTTGCTTTCTGCAGCTGTACCCCAGGGTTGCACAGTGGCGCAGTGTTAGAGTTGCAGCACCAGAGACCCTGGTGTTTGATCCTGACTAAGGGTGCTGTCTGTGCGGAGTTTGTACGTTCTCCCCGTGACCGGTGTGGGTTTTTTCCGGGGTGCTCCGGTTTCCTCTCCCACTCCAAAGACGCACAGGTTTGTAGGTTAATTGGCTTGGTATAATCATTGTAAATTGTCCCCAGTGTGTGTGTAGGATAGCGTTAGTGCGCGGGGATCGCTGGTCGGTGCGGACTCAGTGGGCCGTACTGCAAACGCTGTCATGCAGCTGCCGTGCCGCCCTAAGTGTGAAGGTTCATCGTCCCTGCTGATGGATTTTGGTCACATTGAGCCGATGGTGCATGGTGTAAGGCAGTAATTAGTGCGGGAGATGAGGCACGGTTGTCACAAAGTGCTAAACCATCGATCGCTCATTCGTATCTATGACTATGGAATAGATCGGGTCGGTGGACAAAGTCTCTTGCCCAGAGTAGCGGAAACGCGAACCAGGGAACATGGGTTTAAGGTGGGGTGGGGGGGGGGGGAGTTGAGATGTAATAGGAATCTGAGGGATAAAGTTTTTACACCAAGGGTGGTGGGCGTATGGAACGAGCTGCTGGAGGAGGTAGTTGAGGCAGGGACTATCGCAACGTTTAAGAAACATTTAGACGGGTATATGGACATGTAGACACAAAATGCTGGAATAACTCAGCGGGTGAGGCAGCATCTATGGAGGGTAGGAATGGGTGAAGAAGGGTCGAGACCCGAAACGTCGCCCATTCCTTCTCTCCAGAGATGCTGCCTCACCCACTGAGTTACTCCAGCATTTTGTGTCTACCTTCCATTTTACCGGCATCTGCAGTTCTTTCCTACATGGTATATGGACAGGACACGGTTTAGAGGGATATGGGCCAAATGCAAGCAGGTGGGGCTGGTGTAGATTAGACATCTTAGTCGGTGTAGGCAAGCCAGGCCTGTTTCCACACTCTATGACTCTGTGACTTTGAATATGACTTGAATGAGAACGTGCGTGCCATGATGAGCAAGTTTGCAGATGACACAAAAGTGGGTGTATCACAGATAGTGAATGTGGCTGTCATGAATTGCAGTGGGATCGTGATCGGTTGGGCAGGTGTGCGGAGGAATGTTTGATGGAATTTAACACAGAGAAATGTGAAGTGTGGCATTTTGGGAAGTCTAACATGGGCAGGGCCAACACAGTGAATGGTAGGCCTCTGGGGAGTGCAGGTATACAGTTCCTTGAAAGTGGCGATACAGATAGATAGGGTGGTCAAAAAGGCTTTTGGCACATTGGCCTTCATCAGCCAGAGCATTGCGTATAGAAGTTGGGTGCAGTTATTTAAGACATTGGTGAGACGATATTTAGAGTATTGTGTCCAGTTATGGTTACCGTATTATTGGAAAGATGTTGTCAAGCTAGATAGGGTGATAGATTTATGAGGGTGTTGCTAGGGCTCGAGGGCCTAAGCTCTGAGAGATTGAGCTGGCCAGAATTTTATTCCTTGGAGCTAGAGCAGGAGGATCTATCTTCTTATCGAGTTCACACACAAGATTAGAAGTTGTTCAGCCACAGCTGAACACGCTTCTCGGCATCTGCATGCAGTGGTGTCTGTCTTGTGGTTCTTGAACGCTCTTTCCTTGACCCCAGCAGGAGGATGAGGGGTGATCTGATAGAGCTGTACAAAATCATGAGAGAAATAGATTGGGTAAACACACAGTTATTTGCCCAGAGTTGGGGGAATCGAGAACCAGAGGACATAGGTTTAAAGGGGAGGGGGGAAAGATTTAATGGGAATCTTTTCTTCTTATTCTTACACCAGTAAGGAACTCTATGAAAAATGTTCCCGATGTTGGGGGAGACCAGAACCAAGGGTCGCAGTTTAAGAATAAGGGGTAGGCCATTTAGGATTGAGATGTGGAAAAACCAGAGAGTTGTGAATCTGTGGAATTCTCTGCCACAGAAGGCAGTGAAGGCCAATTCACTGGATGTATTCAAGAGAGTTAGATTTAGCTCTTGGGGCTAATGGAATCAAGGGATATGGGGACAAAGCAGAAACGGGGTTCTGATTCTGGATGATCAGCCATGATCATATTGAATGGCGGTGCTGACTCGAAGGGCTGAATGGCCTACTCCTGCACCTATTTTCTATATCGGTGTGTTTTGTGAAATGTTGTTGAACAATGGTTGTATTGTTGCCCAAAGTACATCAGACTAACGGGCCGTGTGCATTACTTTAAGCCGTCTGAAGTAATTAAACCTTGTGTGCTCCGGGAGTTATTTCTTGCAGGAGACCGATTGATAAAGCACTTGTTTATTTTCACTTTATTTTTTTTTTCCCCCTCCTGGCTACAATGAGTCGAATCCCTGATGGGTGATGTGTTCTCTGGCAGATTACCAAAGTAGGATTTGGTGGTCTGTGCTTTGACCCTTGCCAAGAGATTGTCTCGGAACAGCAGATACCACAGCGGAGCGCAATGCAGTTCAGTTTGGTTAATTGTCACGTGCACCGAGGTACAGCGAAAAGCTTTTTGTCGCGTGCTAACCGGCCGCCAGAAAGACAATACATGATTACAATCCAGCCATCCACAGTGTACAGATACATGATAAAGGGAATAATGCTTAGTGCAAGATAAAGATCAGTAGACGGATAGTGTGAGGGTCTTCAATGAGGTTTTAAGGTAGTTCAGGACTACTCTCGAGTAGTTGGTAGTAGGGTTCAGTTGCCTGATGTCTCCATGCAGAGCTATCACCCATATTTATGGGCTACATATTAACCCGTACTTAATGGGTTAATTAAATATGGGTTAATATAGTTAACCCCTATTAACTAATTAATAATAGCTCCCTATTAACTCCCCCTCCTCTGCCACCTACATACTTTCCTCTAGCTTATGTCTGTAGGTTATAGGAGCATATTTGGCCATTCGGCCCATCAAGTCTATTACACCATCCAATCATGGCTGACCGATCTCTCCCTCTTAACCCCACTCTCCTGCCTTCTCCCATTAAACCCCCTACACTCGTACTAATCAAATTTCTGCCAATCTGCACCCTAAAACTACCGGCCGACTCAGCCGTTTGTGGCAATGAATTCTAGACATTCACCTCCCTCTGAGTGAAGAAATTCCTCCTCATCACCTTTTTAAAGATACGTCCTGTTATTCTGAGCCTTGGGCCTCTGGTCCTCGACTCTCAACTTCACCACTCCTGTTGTCTCACATCACTAGTTTGGTTTAGAGATGGAGTGTGATCTATGGTATCCGAATCGACCAACGCTCACCTGTACACTGGTTCTATATTATCCCAATTTGCATCCTACACATCTGGGACAATTTATAGAAGCCAATTTAACCTACAAACCTGCACGTGGGGTAAACCCGCCTCCATGGACCCAGAGAGTGTGTGCAAACTCCACACAGTCAGCACCTGTAGTCGGGAACAAACCCAGGTCTCTAGCGCTGTAAGGCAGCAACTCTACCGCTGCGCCACCGAGCTGCCCTGCAAGACCTTCTGTCTTGTCATCTCTGGCATTTGTCCAACCATATGCTGATCAAAACGCCCCCCTCGCCTTTATTCATCTGTTATCTGCCAGTGAAGGACACAGAGTGCTGGAGTACCACACAGTGGGTCAGGCTACGTCTCCAGAGAACGTGGACAGGTGATGTTTCGGGTCGAGACCCTTCTTCAGACTGATTGTGGGGGAGCTGGGGGGAGAGAAGAAAGCTAGGAGAGTGGAGGGCTAGGACAAAGCATGGTAGTCGTAGGTGAACAAAGGTGAGGGGTGTGGTGGGGTCCTGACCACCCTTTCTTCCAACTTTCTCACCCCCTACAATCAGTCCGAAGAGGGGGCCTCGACCAAAACGTCGCCTATCCATGTTCTCCACAAATGCTGCCTGACCTGCTAAGTTACTCCAGCACTTTGTGTCTTTTTTAAAATTACAAGTCCATCACAGATTTTCTGGGAACTGGTGGTCCAGTCCCCCTGTTATACAGACACAACTCCCCCCTCCCCCCCCCCCCCCCCCCCCCCCCAAAATGTGGCGCCTAGGCCGGGTGAGGTGGCCGGATCTCTGCCTCATCGGGACTTCCGTGCGACTGCGGGCGGTATCTTGGCCGCCTAGGTGGACCGTTCCGGTACCGTTGGACTCCTCTCGGAGGTCGTGACCTCTGTTAGTCTGGCAAAACGGATAATCCGGAAAGGCTACGGAAACAAGGGTGCTGGAATATCACTGGTGCACCTGTAATAGGGTTATTCGTTCAACCATAACAATGGGACTTATTGTTTAGTGACCTGGAATGAGAATCCTGCTGAATATCAACCTCTATCATCCCAGAGAAATCCATAATACGGTGTAATCTGCAGTTCCAGTCTGGGCCTCTCTTGTTTTTTGGAAACTTTGTGAGTCAGATCACAACTGCTCCGCACATTGCTACTTTCTTGGAAAGACATTTTAACTGGTCAAAATAAAGTCAGTTTATATATGATTAAAAGTCTTCAGCTTGCCAGACATTATGTGAGCTTAATCAACTCCTTTGCTCCTAATCAGGCATAGAACCTAAATGAACATTAATTGTCAACAAATGGATACTGCTGAGATTGTGTACTCTGCCATTCAATCATATACAGAATAAGGCCCTGTTTTCCTTGGTCTGCGGGTACATCCACTGGGCAGATTGCAGCTGATGGTTCAATAGAGAATAAAGAGGGACCCCGGCACTGGGGGGCACGTGGAGCGGCAAGGTGGCGCAGCGGTAGAGTTGCTGCCTCACAGCGCCAGAGACCCGGGTCCGATCCTGACTACAGGTGCTGTCTGTACGGAGTTTGTACCTTCATGGGTTTTCCTGTTTCCTCCCTATACGCCAAAGACATACAGGTTTGTAGGTTAATTGGCTTGAGTAAAATTTGTAAATTGTCACTAGTGCGTGTAGGACTGCGTTTAGTGTGCGGGGATGGTTAGCTGGTCGGCTCGGACTCCGTGGGCCAAAGGCCCTGTACTGTATCTCTAAACTAAACTAAACAATATCAGGGCTGCCAACTCTCACGCATTGAGCGTGAGACTCACGCATTTCATGAAATTCTCACGCTCTCACGCTGGTGACGCAAGTTCTCACGTTCAAAAAAAGATTTTAAAATAAAAATAAATAAAGTAACACTCCTCCACACTCACCAACGAGAATAGTTTTCTGTCGGCGTGTTTCCCGTAAAGAAGGAGCAATTTGACTGGCTTAAGCCCATCGCACACTATTTAAAATGGCAATGTAGACAAAAATGGTGGAGAAACTCAGCGGGTGAGGCAGCATCTATGTCTGAGTTTGACCCTTCTTCACACTCAAGCATTTATCCAGCATTTTTGTCTACCGTTCCATAGATGCTGCCTCACCCGCATTCACATCCCCGTGCAGATGGTGTGAGAGGTGAGGCACGGCAGTGGTGCCAGCACTGACCCCCCTGAGGCACCGCTCACACCTCCCACCCTCACCTGCGGCCGATCTGTGGCCGTCGGCCGCTCTGTCCACACCGCATGGAGTTGCCAGGAGTGAACCGGGCGAGTGGGGGCGTCGGTGCCGTCTCTGGAGCCGCGAGGATGAATCTCGGGCTAAGGCTCCGCTCCGATGCCCGTCCCCTGGGTCACTGATCCTCACCTCCCCCGGGCCCCAGGGTCACTGTCTCTCACCTCCCCCAGGCTCCAGCTGGACACAGAGCACCTGGGCTTGCCCGCATTCCCGGGGGGGGGGGGGGGAGAGAGGGAAATGCTCCCCGGACATCGCCAAGTCTCCTCTCACTGACACACACTCTCACACACAACCTAACACACACTCTCACACACAACCTAACACACACTCTCACACACAACCTAACACACACTCTCACACACAACCTTCGACACACACTGACACACACAAGGTTTAAAGGGATATGGGCCAAATGCGGATAAATGGGACTAGTTTAGATGGGGCATCTTGATCTGCATGGACAAGTTGGGATGAAGGGCCTGTTTCCATGCTGTAAGACTATGACACACTGTAGAAAGGGTGCAATTGCTCTGGAGAGCATCCAGGGGTGATTTATGAACATGTTGGCAGGGCTTTAATTTTTTTTTTTTACTTTGAAGAAAGATTTGATAACTGGGATTGTATTCTCTGCAGCAACGGAGGTGAAGAAAAGACTGAGTTGAGGTGAATAATATTATGAGAACAGGACCTGTTTCGCTTAATAAAGAGTGTAAGAAGGAACTGCAGATGGTGGTTTAAACTGAAGATAGACACTAAAAGCTGGAATAACTCAGCAGGACAGGCAGCATCTCTGGAGAGAAAGAATAGGTGATGTTTCGGGTCGAGACCTTCAGACTGAAGAGGTTGAAAACCAGCCATAAAACATAATGACTGGAGATGTGTGGTTTCCAACTAAGGGCAGAAATTATAATCATGTGTTCATCTTTATTGACGTGACACCATAATAAATATATTACAGAAAAAATAATGTAATGGGGTGGCACGGTGGCGCAGCGGTAGAGTTGCTGCCTCACTACCACATGGGTTTTCTCTGGATATTCCCGTTTCTCCCACATCCGAAAGAAGTGCAGGCTTGTGGGTTAATTGGCTTCTGTAAATTGTCCCTGGCGTGTAGGATAGAACTGGTGTATGATAGATTGCTGGTCGATTGGACTTGGTGGGCCGAAGGGCCTGTTTCCATATATATGTTTTACATATATATCTTAATTTCATTGAACCATATACGGTTGAATATGTGGCATTATTTTTGTCTTGTTTCTATAGTCAAAGGGTAAGATTGATTAATTTATTTGTGCAGAACAGTGATGGAAGTCTGACTCCTCTTGCCTTGTTTCTATATATATATATATATATAATATATAATATATATGCATAGCAGCATGAATTATAATCTGATTTCCATGCATGTATATGCTATGGTAATTCATGTGCTGCACCTGTTGATCAGAGCCTGGCCCTACTGTGGAATGTAATTAGGAATGTAATTTAGCCAAACCTTATTCATAGCTAATCCAATTTGAAGCATGAATGTTGCATTCAAGTATAAGTTATAAGACTTGCTACCGTATGCACAGATTGCATAATTTCTTGCTGAATAATGCAAAAGCTCCCTGCCGTGGGAGGGGGACACTACCCTCCCTCGCAATTTCTCACTCTCAACTCTCACCCAATGTTGGCAGCCCAGATAATATAGTCCATTGTGATTATATTGAAGATTCACACAAAATGCTGGTGCAACTTAGCGGGACAGGCAGCATCTCTGGAGAGAGGAATGGGTGACATTTCAGGTCGGGACCCTTCTTCAGACAATATTGAATACTTTTGTTACTTTGGCGGGGCACTATACATGGCGACTCTTTGCATACGTGTATTGCATGCAAAGCATAGAATTTCCCTGTACCAAGTGAAAATAATGTATCAACTAATCAATTAATCAAGATTGAAGGGAGTTAAAAGTGTTTTATTGCTGTGTGTACTGAAATGGAGCAATGAAATTATTTCTTGCAGCAGCAGTTCAACAGGTTTGTAAAGGCAGCACGCGATCAATAATATAATAACCAAAAAAATGGTTGTCTGACTGATCGTAACTTCTGATCACAGTTAGAATGGTGGAACATTTAACTAGTAACGTGGAGCAGTTTAGTTTAGAGATACAGAGAGGAGACAGGCCCTTCGGCCCACCGTGTCTGCGCCGACCAACGATCCCCGCACACTAATAGCCCTGTCACACGGTACGAGTTCATTCCAAGAGCTCTCCCGAGCTTGCCCTGATTCGAACTCGGAGATTTACGGTAATGGCCGCTCGACAATTTACAATTTTACTGAAGTCAATTAACCTACAAACTCGTACGTCTTTGGAGTGCGGGAGGAAACCAGAGTTCCTGTGGCAAACCCACGCAGGTCTCGGGGAGAACGTACAAACTCCGTACAGACAGCACCCGTAATCAGGATTGAACCCGGGTCCCTGGCGCTGTAGGGCAGCAACTCTACCGCTGCGCCACCGTGCCCTCCAGAATGTGCAGTGTGGTGGCAGAAATGGTCAACGTGTTCTTAGCATTTTTCTGTTCTCATAAGTGTGTGAGTTCCATCTCCCAATCTTTCCCATTTTCAGATTTGCATCTACTCACTTGGGGCAGTTCTAGTTTATGCCAAATGTCTCAGCTTCTTGCTCCTTTGCTTTTGAATGTTAACAATAGGGGCTAGAGTAGCTGCCTTGCAGCGCCAGAGACCAGGGTTCAATCCTGACTACGGTTGCTGTCTATATGGAGTTTGTACGTCCCCCCTGTTGGACGTGTGGGTTTGTAGGTTAATTGGCTCCATGCGTTGTCCTCGTGTGTAGGATAGAACTAGTGTGTGGGGATCGCTGGTCAGAGTGGACTTGATGGGCTGAAGGGCCTGTTTCCCCACTGTATCTCTAAACTAAACCATATACTGAAGTCAAAAACTGCAGCATCTTCCTGCACATGGGCAGTATGAGCCAGAGAGCCTGTTTCCATGCTGTGTGACTATACAATAGGTGGAGCAAAGGGGAAGATACAGAGTGCAGAATATAGTTCTCAGCATTGTAGCGCATCTGTTCCACAGACTAGGTCCAATGTCCGCAATGGGGTAGAGGTGAATGGGACAGTACCCTAGCTTATGAGGACCGTTCAGAAGCCTGATAACGGAGGGGAAGAAGCTGTTCCTGAGTCTGGTGGTGCGCGCTTTCAAGCTGTTCCTTCTGCCTGACGGGAGCAGGGAGAAGAAGGAATGACCGGGGTGGGACAAGTCTTTGATTGTGTTGGCTGCTTTTCTGAGACAGTGTGAAGTGAAGATGGAGGCAATGGTGGGGAATCTAGGGACAATTGCAACTTGTAAATTGCCCCGAGTGTGTAGGACAGTGCTAGTGTCCGGGGTGATCGCTAGTCGCCGTGGGCTGAAGGGCCTGTTTTCCCGCTGTTTCTCTCAAATTGCACACAATGCTCCAAATGCGACCTAATCATTGATTAAACATAAAGATAGACACAAGATGCTGGAGTAGCTCAGCGGGACCGGCAGCATCTCTGGAGAGAAGGAGTGGGTGACGTTTCAGGTCGAGACCCTTCAGCCTGCTCCTGTCCCACTGAATTCATTTCCACATATCTTGACTCCATCCTATGGTCCAATCCCTCCCTACCTATGTCCAAGACACCTCACATGCCCTTTGTCTCTTCAATGACCTTTGTTTTCCAGCCCCCCCCCCCCCACCCCCCACTCCCTCATGGTTACTTCCTTCCCACTCATACTTGATTAAACAAAATTAATTTTTGCAATTGCTTTCTGTTTCTCTGAGTGGCAATGGTAGATTGCACAAGAACAAAGGGCATAGGTGATAATAATAGAAGCCACTGGGTTCATACTCTGCCTGTTCAGTTTGCAGGAAAGGCCAAAAATGATGGCATTTGTACTACATCCACAGAGATCTGGTAAGCCCACGTTTTAATTAAGTGGGGTCTTAGCAATAAAGTACGAGTGTGCAAAAGCAGCTTTGTACTGTTTTTGTTTTGTTGAATTGAAAACCATGGCGAGTAAGGAGTCAGAAACGTCCTTTGTTAACCAACGATGGAAAATGATGAGACAATTCCCAAGGAGGCCAGAAATTAGATCTTAAATTCCACCAACGTGGAGCAGCTTGTGTTTTCAAAAAGGAACGTTTTAGCTGCTTGTTTTGCTCAGCGACTGTACATTAAGCTGCCCCTCTCAGTGAATTCCTCTTCACCACAATGACATTTTTATGTTGCAGAAACGTTTATTTCGAACATGATTTTCAAATCACGCTGATCTGAGGGAGTCTTTTTTTTAATCGTGTCAATAGCTCATTCTCATTTCATTTTACACTTGAGCTGGTTTGTAATTTTGCAGAGAATTTTTGATCCTATTTAAGGAAGAATCTGCCACCATTAAGAGACAGTTCAGACAAAGTTCACTGGATGGATTCCTGCAATGGAGGATTGTCATTTGAGGGGAAGTTGAGAGATTCTGTGCCTAATCTGCGCAGTTTTGCAGATTTGTTCTGGGACACATCACATGGCATAAATGGTGGCGCAGCGGGTAGAACCACTGCCTCACCAGCGCCAGAGGCTTGTGTTTGATCCTGATCTCGGGCGCTGTCTGGGTGGAGTTTGCACTTTCTCCCCGTGACCGGGTGAGTTTCCTCCGGGTGCTCCCGTTTCCTCCCACATCCTAAAGACGTACAGGTTTGTATGTTCACTGGCCTCTTTTGAATTGCTCCTAGTGTGACTCAGTGGGGCAGAAGGGCCTGTTTCCACGTTGTTTCTTTCACTTTACCTTGCACTAAACGTTATTCCCTTTATCCTGTATCGATACACTGTGGATGGCTCGATTGTAATCTTTGGGCTGACTGGATAGCACGAAACAAAAGGAGCTTTTCATCGTACCTCGCTACACGTGACAATAAACTAAACTAAACTAGAGTCATGTAGCATGGAAATAGGTCGTTCGGCCCAACTGTGCCTTTCCTTGATAAACCAGTGTCTGTATTTCCTTGTCTCTGCACTCAGAATTGCAGTTTAGGTTAGTTTAGAGATCCAGCATGGAAACAGGCCCTTCGGCCCACTAGGTCCTTGTTTCTGTGCTGTATGACTCTATGACTCTACTGGACGGAGCAGGGAGGTGAAGGTATGACCGGGGTGGGACAAGTCTTCGATTATGTCGGCTGCTTTTCCGAGGCGGCGTGAAGCGTAGATGGAGTCAGTCTGGTCTGTGTGACGCATCCACAACTCTCGGCACTTTCTTGCGGGCTTGGGCAGAGCTGTTACCAAACTGAGCTTTGATGCGTGCGTTCCATGGTGCATCTGCAGAACTTTGTAAGAGTCCTTGGGGGCGTGACGATTTTCCCCCGTCTCCCGAGGAAGTAGAGGCGATGATGTGCCTTCTTGACTGTAGTTGAAAGGGAGAGAATTTTCTCCCTGCAAATTTCAAAGGCAATTAGTTTTTATTTCCCCACATCTTCAGACCTCATAGTGGCAGAGCCTCACCTGAACTGCATGGCTTCAATCAATGAAACCTGGCTGCTTGGTTCTGTTGCTCGAGTGTCATTGCCATGGTGACAGGTGTGAATGGATGCGCGCACTTTAATGGGGAGGAAATGGTACGGAAAAGGTGCGCTCACAGTTAGACACTTCTTTGTGAGTTCTGGAAACGAGAGGAAGCACAAGTGGGCACATTGAGAGCTATAATTTGATTTAATGACGCCAACTCTGTCTTGTAAGCGACTGAAGGCTTCGAATCGACATTCAGGCCGCCGAGACTGGGAACTCATAATGATCACCTGTGGCACAGAGGTAACGCAGTCAACCCTCTCCAGGCATAGTCATACAGCACGGAAACAGGCCGTTCGGCCCGACTTGTGTCATGCAGACCAAGATGCCCATCTTGTCCCGTGTGAATAATCCCATGGCAGCAGGGAGTTCTTCCACGTATCCTGGTAAATGCTGTTTGAAGGATTGAAGCAAAACCATCTTTGACATGTGGGCAAAAATAGGTGCATGTTTCCCAACTCGTGCGGGTTTGCAGGTTAATTCGCTTCTGTAAAGTTGCCCCCAGTGCGTTGGGAGTGTGTGCAAGAGTGGGATAACATAACTAGTGGGAACGGGTGATCGATGGTCGGCATGGGCCCGTTGGGCTGAAGGGCCTGTTTCCATGCTGTATCTTTCAATCTTTCCGCACATGGCCTGCTTCCTTCGTCATCGTTATTTATTTGCATCTTTCATTCATTATTCTTTATCTCTCTACATCATCGTCTGTATCTCTCCTTTCCCTTGTCCCTAACCAGTCTGAAGAAGTGTCTCGACCCAAATTCCCATCACCCATTCCTTCTCTCCAGAGATGCTGCCTGTCCCGCTGAGTTCCTCCAGCATTTTGTGTCTGCCCACAATCTTAATATTCATCAGTACTCCGCCAAGGATAATATCAAGCTTAAAGGTGTTGTTTGTAGGTTTGTGCAGTTGTTAATACAACCTCTTATTAACCAGCTGAATTTTAGTGCTTCAATATGATTGCTTGTGTCCATTCGGCCCATCAAGTCCATGCCGACCATTGATCGCACTGGCTCTATGTTATTCCACTTTCTCTTCCATTTCCTACACGCTGGGGCAATTTATAGAAGCCAATTAACCTGCAAGACCGCATGTCTCTGGGATGTGGGATGAGGCCGGAGCACCCGGAGGAAACTGTCACGGCAATAGGAAGAGGTACATGTTCATAAGTAATAGGAGCAGAATGAGGCCATTCGGCCCATCAAGTCCACTCCGCCATTCAATCATGGCCTCTCAACCCCATTCTCCTACCTTCTCCCCATAACCCTTGTGTGCAAACTCCACACTGACATCACCTGAAGTCAGGATCGAACCGGGGTGTCTGGTGCTGTGAGGCAGCAGCGTTACCAGCTGTGCCACTGTGCCCCCCGAACGGATCTGATGCCATACACAACCTTGGGAACGAGCTGCCAGAGGAGTTAGTTGAGGCAGATTCTATAACAACATTTGGACGGTGGGACTAGGACATATGGACATCTTGGACGGCATGGACGAGTCGGGCCGAAGGGCCTGTTTTCGTGCTGTGTGACTATAACAATAGGCACCAACTGTTAACAAATGCAGGGACAGGCTATGTGTGCAAGTCCGAATAGAGATATGGTGGGTAGTGCACAGGACACTTGTTCTATCTTCACACTGTTCTTCATGTCTGTAGATGTTCATCGGGCAATCCTTTGGCCTTGCTGATGTTGCATCAAAGAATAGGGCATAAAGAGATAGATGCAAAATGCCGGAGTAACTCAGCGGGTCAGGCAGCATCTCTGAAGAAAAAGGGTGGGTGACGTTTTGGATCGGGACCCCATTTCACAATTAAATTACGGGGACACCGATCAACAAATAACTTCAAAAGCAGCCAGGAGAAAAATTAAGTGAGAGGGCAAAAAGTGGGCAAGTAATTCTGATGAAAAGCAGGAAGGCAGAGTCGGCGATAGACACAAAATGCTGGAGTAACTCAGTGGCCATTCCTTCCCTCCAGAGATGCTGCCTGTCCCGCTGAGTTACTCCAGCATTTTGGGTGTATCTTCGGTGTAAACCAGCATCTGCAGTTCCTTCCCACACAGGCAGAGTAGGAGGTTCCCCCGTATAACAGGAGTGGCAGAACAGGCTTGGATAAGAATGCAGTCATTGCTCTGTTTGGCTCAAGTGCAGGAATGCTGCAAATGGAAGCTGCTGCCATGACTGTGCAGTGTGGCCCTGTCTCAGTGCTGGCTGGGCCGGCTTCACATGCTGCTCACCAGGATCAATTGTTAAACCCAACACCAGGACTGGGGAAGATTGTGGAAATTCTCTGGCACACCAGAGGCCACTTGGCCCGTCTTGCTTGTGCCAGACAGATAATTGCTCCATGAATGAACCCTCAACTCAACTCAACTCAATTCAACTGAACTAAACTGAACTGAACTCATGTTTGTCGGTTACAGCACACATCTCAACTAAACTTAGACCAGCTAAACTGAACTATAAGGCCGCACGGTGGCACAGTGGTAGAGTTGCTGCCTCACAGCGCCAGAGACCTGGGTTCGATCCCGACCACGGGTGCTGTCTGTGCGGAGTTTGTACGTTCTCCCCGTGACCGCGTGGGTTTTGTCCGGGTGCTCCGGTTTCCTCCCGCTCTCCAAAGATGTACAGGTTTGTAGGTTACGTGGCTTTGTATAATTGTAAATTGTCACTAGTGTGTAATAGGTCATGGTGGAGACAGGTACGATAGTTGCATTTACGAGACATTTGGATAGGCAGATGGAAATGGTCAGCACAGACACTGTGGGCCGAAGGGCCTCTTCCTGTGCTGTAATGTTTGGTTTTCTATATTCCAGAACTGCTGAGGAAAATAGGTCTTTCATTTGCACTGGGCTATCATTTTGTAACCCTCGATTAAAACGTCCTTCGAACAAATACCTTCAAATTGTCAATCTTTCCAATGTAATTCATCATTCACATTGCATCGTTCTTCTGTAACCTCTGTTGTGCTGTTGCATCCTCTCTGTAATGTCGTGGTCAGAACTGGAGCTATAGGGAGTGGTTGGGCAGACTAGGACTTTATTCCTTGGAGCGCAAGAGGATAAGGGTGATCTTATAGAGCATCAGATCATGTGGGGGGAATAGATAGGGTGATTCCCCTACCCCTGCTGTCTTTTAGCAGGGGAGTAGGGGAATCTCGAACCTGAGGAAATCGGTTTAAGCTGGGAGGGGAAAGAGCACGGCACGGTGGCGCAGCGGTAGAGTTGCCGCCTTACAGCGCTTGCAGCACCAGAGACCCAGGTTCGATCCCGACCACGAGTGCTGTCTTGTACGGAGTTTGTACGTTCTCCTTGTGACCGTGTGAGTTTTCTCCGTGATCTTCGGTTTCCTTCCCACACTCCGAAGCCGTGCAGGTGTGTAGGTTAATTGGCTTGGTATACGTGTAAATTGGCTAATGTTAATGAGCAGGGCTTTCAGGTTGGTGCTGACTCGTTGGGCCGAAGGGCCTGTTTGTTTCAGCGCTGTATCACTAAACTAAAACTAAAATTTAATAGAAACCTGAGCGGCAACTTTTTCACTCAGCGGGTGGTGGGTCTACGGAACGAGCTGTCAGAGGAGAAAGTTGAGGATGGTGCTATAACACAGACCCCTGTGGAGGCCAAGTCAATGGATATTGTTTAAGGCAGATTCTTGATTAGTAAGGGTGTCTGGGTTATGGGGAGAAGGCAGGTGAATGGGGTTGAGAGGGAAAGATTGATCATCCATGATTGAATGGCGGAGTAGACTTGATGGGCCGAATGGCCTAATTCTATTCCCTTATCTTATTATGAACTTATGAACAGCATTTAAAACATTTGGACAGCTAGGCGGATAGGAAAGGTTGAGGGGGATATGGGCTAAACGCGGGCGAATGGATGGGGCATCTTGGTCGACATGGACAAGTTGAGTCAAAGGCCCTGCTCCCGTGCTGTATGACATCATGACTGTCTAACTATGATATAATGTGGCATCATTAATGTTTTATGCATCTCTTCCGTGCCGCCCTTCAGATTATCACTCAGTGTTGGACTGAGTTTTGTACAACTCTGTGTAGGATGCTGGTTTAAATCAAAGATAGACACAAAACGCTGAAGTAACTCAGCAGGCCGGGCAGCATCTCTGGAGAGAAGGAATAGGTGACGTTTCGGGTCGAGATCCTTCTTCAGACAACTCTGTTCTCCTCTGAGCTCTGACATTAGTTTGGGTTTGATGGAGTATATTTACCAAGCCCGTGACTTCATCAGAGCATTCTCTCTAGTCAAAGAGAAAGCTGAGCTGGAGGCTGTGTGCACTCAGATGGTGTGTTTGGTCTGAACAGTCATTGTGGATAGAGAATGGATGAATCTGATTTTGTGGTTTTTGAATGGAGCCGCTCTTTACAGCAAATATATATATATATGTATATAGTGGCGTTTAAGAGACTTTTGGGTAGGCACCTGATGAAATCACATATATATATTGTCAAAAGACTTTTTTTGCTTTATTACGTTGGGAAGATTTACTTGTATTGGATATAATGTCATGAAACCAAACTATTGATTACATAGATCAACACAAAAAGCTGGAGTAACTCAGTGGGTCAGGCAGCATCTCTGGAGAAAATGAATAGTTGACGTTTCTGGTCGAGACCCTTCTTCAGGTGGACTATTCCATCTCTCCAGAGATGCTGCCTGACCAGCTGAGTTACTCCAGCTTTTTGTGTGTATCTTTGGTTTAAACCTGCACCAAGGACGTTCCTTCCCACACTTATTGATAATGCAGAACAGTTCTGTGCACAAGAACAGGCCCTTCGGCCCACACTGTCTGTGCCGAACATGATGCCAAGACCAACTCTTATCTGCCTGCACGTGATCCATATCCCGACATTCCCTGCATATCCAGGCGCCTACCCAAAAGTCTCTTAAACGCCACTATCGTATCTGCCTCCACCACCACCCCAAGCAGTATGTTCCAGGCACCCACCACCCTCTGTGTAAAATAAATCTGCACTACCCAAGTCATAAGAGCAGAATTAGGCCATTCGGCCCATCGAGCCTACTCTGCCGTTCACTCATGGCTTAAACATTGCTCCTCTCATCTTAAAGCTGTGCCCTCTAGTACTTGACATTTCCATCCTGTGAAAAAGGTTCTGACTCTCTACCCTATAATGCCTCTCATAATTTTATATACTTCTATCTGGTCTCCCCTCAATGTCTGGCCTCTCCCTGTAGCTAAGACTGCCTAATCCAGGCATAGTTCTGGTAAACCTCCTGTGCACCCTCTCCAAAGCCTCCACACCCTTCCTGTAATGGGGATGACCAGAACTGCACACAATACTCCAAATGCAGCCTAACCAAAGTCCAATAATCACGTCACGTTTTGTTTCATTTTCGAGTTGCAAATATATGAAATATCTTCTTCCTCCAGCCCTCAGATATCAAAGCTGACTAATTATTCTGTTACATTATTTACAACTGAAAATATTTCCCCTCGGATAACTCAATCGATTCTTCTTATTTTCTTTTATGTGGAAAAAATTCACCGGTTTCTATCAATGTAAGCATCCTCCCATTCTGCCCACAACACCACACCTCTAACTTTTAAGTTTAGTTTCAGTGTTTAGTTTTTAGTTTTGGAGATGCAGCATGGAATCGGACCTTTGGCTGACCATCCACCACCCGTTCACACCAGCTCTTTGTTACCCCACTTTCCCGTCCACTCCCTACACACTGGGGGCAATTTACAGAGGCTAATAAATCTCTTTGACTTTGGGATGTGGGAGGAAACCGGAGCACCCGGAGGAAACCCATGTGGCCACAGGGAGAACGTGCAAACTCACCGCAGGCAGCATACGAGGTCAGGATCAAATCCGAGTCTCTAGCCTTGTGAGACAGCAGCTCTACCAGCTGCGCCACTGTGCTTCCCATAATTCATTATGGTGTTAAACTTTGAACCTGACCTCACCACATCACATTTATGAGTGTGACAATTCACTTCAAACATTATGGGTACCTGGTTTTGATATTTTCCTCCATTTCCAATAGCAATAATGTAAACAGGTCAAATGTCAGGTCATTACAGCATTGATGCAATGATAAAAATAGTGTGAACGGGTGATCGATGGTCAGCGTGGACCTGATGGGCTGAAGGGCCTGTTTCCATGCTGTATCTCTAAACTAAACTAGTTTGAACGGGTCATCGATGGTCGGTGTGGCCAAAGGGCCTGCTCCCATGCTGTGTAACTAAGCTGAACTAGTAACGACGGATCATCGATGGGCCAAAGGGCCAGTTTCCATGTTTCCAAAACTTTCCATGCTGGGTCTCTGATTTCTAAATCTTGTGAAGCGAGACGGAGAATAACGATGGACAGAATTATTAACCATTCAACGAGGTATTAGGATTTGCTGCTGATTATTCATGGAATATCTCCTTGGAGGAAGCGAGATCACTCCTTTAAATCCTTCAATCATAACTAGAGATGAATACGGTGTTTTAGAGAACGGATGAAAACCACTATTTCAGGAGTTCCAAGCTGTGCTGTGACTAAGTGGGAGTGGAAGGCTTATCTGTATGAAATCACGGAACTCATCTGCTTTTCAAAACTTATTAAATGAAATCCAAGCCAGTACCTGCCACTGGGCCGATAAATCTCTGGAGCAGGTTGACACATGCTTCACAAATCCAAGATCAAACCCAGAAACATCTTGAATGTTGTTTTTTTATTGAACTCCTCAAAAGAAAGCACGTGTTCTTAATTAATACAGGATGTTTAATATCAAAATTGAATTGAAAAGGAGGGAGGAGAGAACAGTTTTATTTGCCAGCAGAAAGCGGCAAACTGGAAGTTAGAAAGTTTGGACTTGAGAGATAGGGCACGGAAACAGGCCCTTCGGCCCACTGAGTCTGCCCCGCCCAGCCATCACCCCACACACACTAGCACTATTCGACACAAAAGTTACAATTTTACCAAAGCCAATTAACCGACAAACCTCCACGTCTTTGGGGTGTGGGAGGAAACCAGAGGACCCGGAGAAAACCCACGCAGGTCACAGGGAGAACGTACAAACTGCGTACAGCCAGCACCCGTAGTCAAGGTCGAACGTGGGCCCCTGGCGCTGTGAGGCTGTAACTTAGGCGGCAGAGTTGTGCTGCATGACGGCACTCTCAACCCACCGCAACGTTCAGGCATTCTGAAACTCGACTGAAACATGAAGGTGTCGGAGCAACAATCCAGACTTTATTGGTTTTCTGTTTGACTCACTGATTTGTTTATGCTGCACACAAACCCATTCTTCAAACAGCAGCACCTCCATAACCACATTTATAGGACATGCAGGATCAGCAGAGGCAACGTTTACAAACAGAGACACAAGGAACTGCGACGTTCTTTCTCTCAGAGCCATTGATTCGCATCGCTACGAAACAGGCACTTCAGCCCGACCCATCTATGCTAGCCCCATTTGGCCCATATTCCTCTAAACCCTTCCTATCCACTGACCTGTCCAAATGCCTTACACATGCTGTTAATGTACCTGCTCGAACAACCTCATCCGGCTGCTCGTTCCATACACCCACCACCTCTGAGTGGAAAAAGTTGCCCCTCAAGTTCCCATTAAATCTTTCCCCTCTCACCTTATACCTGCACTCATTAAGTTCTGGTAGAAACAAGGTACAGCAAATGGTAGTTTACAAAAGAAGACACTTGTTAAAGGATTGAATGTTGCTGAACTGCATGCTTTTGAAAGGAATCAAACGTTTCTCACTTTAAAAACAAATTTAGTTGCATCATGGGAGGAAAAGATTACTTCATAAAATATTGAATTGAGAGTTTGGGTTTCGGTTTCACTGCCAGTATGCAGAGAGACAGTAATCATGCAGATAGTTATTTGGAGTGTTTGCTTTCAATACTGTGGAGTTTTAGAGTCGATTACCAAACCAGTGGCCTACTAGCTTAGATTAGTTTGGCCCACTGAGATCATGCTGACCATCGATCACCCATCCACACTAGTTCTATGTTATCCAACTTTCTCATCCACTCCCTACCACATGATCGAGGCAATTTTACATTTTAACCTACAAACCCGTACGTCTTTGGAGAAACTAGGAACTGCAAGTGCTGGTTTACAAAAAAAAAAAAAGACACAAAGGGCTGGAGTAACTCAAAGTACTGGAGTATCACAGGCAGTATCTATGGAGAACATGGATAAATGACGTTTCGGATCGGGACCCTTCTACAGGCTTTCCATGTTCTCCAGAGATGCTGCCTGACCCACTGAGTTACTCCAGCACTTTGTGTCTGTACGCCTTTGGGATGTGGAAGGAAACCGGAACACCCGGAGGAAACCCACGCAGTCACAGGGGGGCCGTGCAAACTCCACGCAGGCAGCACCCGAGGTCAGGATCGAGCCCAGGTATCGGGCTCTGTGGGGCAGCGGCTCTACCGCTGCGCCACCGTGCCGTGCTCAATAATCAAGATGCCGGCCTCTATTGGACAGATAGGCCTGTTTTTCTCCCTAACTCTGTAATCTTCCCCAGTTTTACAACTTTCAAAAATATCTTTATAGACAAAAGACAATAGGTGCAGGAGTAGGCCATTCGGCCCTTCAAGCCAGCACCGCCATTCAATGTGATCATGGCTGATCATCCCCAATCAGTACCCCGTTCCTGCCTTCTCCCCATATCCCCTGACTCCACTATCTTTAAGAGCCCTATCTAGCTCTCTCTTGAAAGCATCCAGAGAACCGGCCTCCACCGCCCTCTGAGGCAGAAAATTCCACAGACTCACAACTCTCTGTGAGAAAATGTGTTTCCTTGTCTCCGTTCTAAATGGCTTACTCCTTATTCTTAAACTGTGGCCCCTAGTTCTGGACTCCCCCAACATCGGGAACATGTTTCCTGCCTCTAGCGTGTCCAAACCCTTAACAATCTTATATGTTTCAATGAGATGCCCTCTCATCCTAAACTCCAGAGTGTACAAGCCCAGCTACTCCATTCTCTCAGCATATGACAGTCCCGCCATCCCGGGAATTAACCTTGTAAACCTACGCTGCACTCCCTCAATAGCAAGAATGTCCTTCCTCAAATTAGGGGACTAGTTCTCGAACACTCCCAAATGTAATCACTGTTCAGTTTAGATTATTGTCACCTGTACTGAGGTACAGTGAAAAGCCTTTGTTCTGTGCTAAGAGGGTGCTCAGCAGATAGACATAGAAACATAGAACATAGACAATGTGTACTGATGCAGGATACGGGAATAACGTTTAGTACAAGGTAAAGGCTGGAAAGTCCAATCAAGGATAGCCCGAGGCTCTCCAATGAGGTAGATAGTAGTTCTGGACCGCTCTCTAGCAGCGGTAGGATGGTTCAATTGCCCGATAACAGCTGGGAAGAAACTGTCTCTGAATCTGGAGGTGTGTATTTTCACATTTCTTCACCCTTGAAATCTGTGCGTTTGGCTCCAAACTTCTCCCCCCACAACCTGTCCCAATGCACTCCTTTCTTACTTCATTATGGAACTTAGAACCCATTTCTTGGATCAAGCTTTTGGTCTTCTCCTCTGCAGTTTGTTGATCTACATCACTTATTTGTTTCCCACAACTAAAGGCACTCTTCTTAGGCTTCCTTCAGTCTTCACTGACCCATGGGTGTCTCCAGGGTGCTATTCCCTATATGGAGGACGCCTGTGCGTGACTTTGTTTAATGTGGGGAGACTGGTGCACAGACAGCCACCCCACGGTCCATGACAGATCTGGGTCAGGATCCAGTGGCATGGAGTCCAAGGCGACCGGAGACCCTTTTCTGCTGCAGCCTTCGTCCGCCTTCCCAGCCGTTGTGACGCTCCACTAAGGTCAGCCATCGTCCTCCGCCTGTTCCACTGTTGAGGTCTTGGTTGGATTGCTCTTTGTCAGAGACCTCCCCCTCGACCTTACCGCCATGGGTGACCCTACCCGGAGCATCGCTCCAGACGGCATCGCTCTCAGGATCTCAGGACCACACAAGCTTCTCCACCACGACAAGGTGACAATCCGCGGAGAAGTACTGTATAAATATATAAAGGCACTATATAAATATATTTAAAGTTGTTGTCAGATAGTAGATGTTTTCAAGATTAATAAGAGGACATTTGTGATATTGAAGGTTTAAATATATTAATTTTTTTATTTTTTATTTTTTTAAATTTATTTTATTTATTTATTTTTAAAAAATTTTGTTAGCAGTACAGGAATATGGCACCAAGGTGCCTAATATGTATTGACATATGACATTTTATGTACAGCTTCTTATTTTATTTTTTTTTTAAATAATGACAGAAAAAGAGAATAGATAATAAAAGATAAAGAAACGTGTGAAATATAGTGTGTGAGAAACAAAAAGTGTGCAAAAAGAAAGTTGAAAAAAAACGAAAGAAAAAGAGTAGAAAGTAAGAGATTAAGGAGATCGTTGTCTATATTCTTGACCATCCCTCACCCAATCCTGAAACAGTTAGCTTCTATGGTTTTGTTGCACCATATGCTTCCAAAAAATGGACAAATGGAGACCAACTCGTTAAGAATTGGTCTGATTTATCTATTAGGAGGAATCGCATTTCCTCAAGATGTGCAGTGTCCAACATGTTTGAAATCCACATTTTAAGCGTTGGTATGGCTGTATTTTTCCAAAAGTTAAGTTTTTTTTTTTGCCGTTATTAACCAATAATTAAAAAATAAATTTTGAGATGAGTTCAATTTATTCCCATCTTCCATTACTTCAACTATAATTATTTCAGTATTAGGTTCCATTTTAATCTTAAATAATTTTGTCAATATTTCAAAAATATCACTCCAGAATTTATAAAGTTTTATGCAGGAGACAAAAGAGTGTGTTATTGTTGCATTTTGGGATAGACATTTATCACAAATGGGGGAAGTATTTGGATAGAATTTATTCAATCTAGTTTTTGAGCAATCCTTCTCTCCAGAGATGCTGCCTGTCCCGCAGAGTTGCTCCAGCTTTTTGTGTCCAGAACAATACTCCAAATGTGGCCTTGTACAACTGCAAGGCAACTTTCCAATTCTATACTCAATTCCCTGACTGATGGAAACCTGAGCTGCAGCAGCTCAAGCGTACAGCTCTGTGCCGCCCCTGAACTCCTCTGCTTGTTGCCTGTCAGCGCCAGAGACCCGGGTTCGATTCTGACTCCGGGTGCTGTCTGTACGGAGTTTGTACGTTCTTCGTCTGCTGCTCTGCATGTTGTTTTGTTTTGTTCATGACAGTGTCATTGAGAGGATCTCTGCACTCCAAAGTCATAACTCCAAAGTCAACCATGTTAGATAAGTTGACCTGGTACTGCTCAACAAACTGTGGCAAGTTCTACTAACGTCCGCAAATACGGGCGGCGCATTGGCGCAGCGGGTAGAGCTGCTGCTTTCCAGCGCCACAGACCCGGGCTCGATCCTGACTTTTGCTTCCGCCTGTGAGGAGTTTGCACGTCCTCCCTGCGACCGCGTGGCTTACTACCGAGTGCTCCAGATTCCTCCCGCATCCCAAAGGCTTCCACATTTGTCGGCTAATTGACCCTCCGCACATTGCCCCTAGTGTGTAGGGAGCGGATTACAAAGTGGGATAGCATAGAACAAGTGAATGGGTGATCGATGGTCAGCATGGACTCGGTGGGCTGAAGGACCCGATTCCATGTTGCATCTCTAATCATTTGGCTTACAATATCGTGAGGAACTTTCCAATTAAACTGTGAATGTTTATTTGACAAGATGCTGCAACTGCTAAGCTTCCGTCTGCTCAATAGTCAGTATAGGGCTGGATGTGAAATGTTTTAGTTTCAGAGATACAGCGAGGTAACTGGCCCTATCTCCCGCCAAGTCTGCCCCAACCAACGATCACCCATACACTAGTACTAACCTGCTCATTAGGTGCCAATTTACAGAAGCCAATTGACCTTCAAGCCTGCACGTCTTTGGGATGTGGGAGGAAACGGGAGCACCCGGAGGAAACCCACGTGGTCACAGGTAGAACGTACAAACTCTGCACAGACAGCACCCTGTGGTCAGGACCGAACCCGGGTCACTAGCCCTGTGCACTGCCACCGTGCCTCTTGTGGATGTCCTGAAAGGGATGTGAGCACGGTGCAGTATAGGTGGAAAACATTTGTTTTTGTCAATACAGCGGTCGTCTGCTTTCGAAGTGCAGGTGTTCTAGTATGTTCCGTTGCCATGCTCTTGGTTTCTGGGTTACACTACCAAAAGGGCGGCACTGTGGCGCAGCGGTAGAGTTGCTGCCACAGCGCAAGAGACCTGGGTTCGATCCTGACTACGGGTGCTGTCTGTACGCAGTTAGAAACATAGAAACATAGAAAATAGGTGCAGGAGGAGGCCATTCGGCCCTTCGAGCCAGCACCACCATTCATTGTGATCATGGCTGATCAGTTTGGACATTCTCCCCGTGGGTTTTCTCCGGTTTCCTCCCACATTCCAAAGACATGTACGTTTGTAGGTTAATTGGCTTTGGTAAAAATTGTAAATTGTCCCCAATGTGTGGGATAGTGCTAGTGTACGGGGCGCATTGGTCCGCACAAGCCCGAAGGGCCGAAGGGTCTATTTCCGCGCTGTATCTCTAAATTAAGCTAAAAGCCACTTCACAAAGAAGTGGAGTGATTCATGCCTGAGGCTGGACTGCACACCTTAGCTCTCTGGTGGTCCACAACAGATATGGCAGCTTTCAGTTCCCTGAGCAGTGTTTATATCCCTGTTAATGTCTTCTACTGAAACTGGAGTTTGCAGCAAGAACTATGCTTGAACTGGAGTCTGAGTGGCGCAGCAGTAGAGTTGCTGCCTTACAGCGCCAGAGATCTGTGTTCCATCCTGACTACTGGTGCTGCCTGTCCGGAGTTTGCACGTTCTCGCCGTGACCTGCGTGGGTTTTCTCCCAGATCTTCGGGTTCCCCCCACATTCCAAAGACGTACGGGTTTGTAGGTTAACTGGCTTGGTATAAATGTAATTTTTCCCCAGTGTGTGTTGGATAATGTTAGTGTGCGGGGGATCGCTGGTCGGCACGGACTTGGTGGGCCGAAGGATCTGTTTCCGTGCTGCATCTCTAAACTAAACTAAACGAGTCACCGAAGGATTAGCGACAGGGGGAAGGCACCAGATGTTTGGTTGCATTTAACCGGAGCACCTGGAGAAAACCCACGCGGTCACAGGGAGAACGTACAAACTCCGTACAAACAGCACCCATAGTCGGAATCGAACTCAGGTCTGTAAAGCAGCTCCTCTGCCACCCCAAGTTAAGTTCAGTATTGTCACGTCTACTGAAGTACAGTGAAAGACCTTTTTATTGCGTGCAATCTACTCAGCGAAAAGACTAAACATAATTACTATCAAACTGCCCATCAAGCACAGACACACGGAACAAAGGGAATAACGTTTAGTGCAAGATAAAGTCCGATTAAAGATAGTTCGAGGGTCTGTCGAAGTAAAGATGCAAAAGAGTGGAGCGATTGTAATGAGCGATTGCAGATCCACTTCTGGGACCAGCGCGCAGAGAGTCGCCCGGCCTGGGCGCCATCTTAGTCCGGGTAAAGCAGGAGAATGGGAATATAATACAATGCGATAAAACTTTATTCATCCCCGGAGGGAAATTGGTCTGCCGACAGTCACCACACACAACAAGGTACACGAAAAACTTGAAATAAAAGTTAAATTAAAAGTGAGGGGAAAAAAAGAAAAAGACAAGCGACTGTTGGCTGGCTGTCGTGTGCACAGCGCCTTCACCGGCACGAACAAACAAACAAACAAATGCAGACTTATCCCCTGGGGAGAGGATTCTAAACTGCAGTGCCCCCGCCCCCCCCCCCCCCCCCCACACTGGTTCCCCCCTTGTTCTCCCACCATCCCCCACACCCATTGTCTTCCCCTTCCCCCCTCACGCTCATCGACCGCTGATTGCAAGAAAGGGAATGGTTTAATGGTTTGTTTGTTGTCACGTGTAGTAGGTACAGTGAAATACATTTTTTTTTTGCATACAGATCTGTCCAGGGGATAAGTCTGTGTTTATTTGTTAATTTGTTCCGGTGGAGTCGCCACGCACACGGCAGCCACACAACAGTCACTTGTCTTTTTCTTTTTTTTTTTCACTTTTATTTTAATGTAATTTTTTGGTGTGTCGTGACTGTCGGAAGACCAGTTTCCCTGCGGGGATGAATACAGTTTTATATCGTATCTGCAATACAATCCCCGATGAGTCGGAGATAGGAGAGGGGGATTGTGAACCATTGATCATGATGGGAATAAATAAAGCAAACACAACTCTGTTGGTGCAAAAGATTGTAAACATAAGCTGCGCATTCTTTGGAAAGCACTTGACCCACAGACAGCTTGTGCACCTATGCATTAACTCAAGAGCTGCTGGAGACTTTGAAAATGGCAAATATGTTTGCAAAACTTCCTAATTGTTCTATTCTTGGGCATCAAAAGGGAGAGGCGTGGAACTGCAGATGCTGACTTACAAGAAAAAAAACAGACACGAAGTGCTGGACCCTTCTTCCCAGCCCGAGACGTCACCCATCCACGTTCTCCAGAGATGCCGCCTGACCCGCTGAGTCACTCCAGCACTTTGTGACCATTCATGAGCTTCGATGCTTTATTCCCAAATCGAACCGTCAGTATTTGGGGAGCACTCTCTCTCTGTTCTTGGGGCAGAAGATTAACCGACAAACCCGCGCCTCTCTGGGATCCGGTTAGGAACCTGGAGCACCTGGAGAGAACCCACGCGGTCGCAGGGAGAAGGTGCAAATTCCGCACAGATAGCACCCGAGGTCAGGATTGAGCCTGTTGTGATGCAGTGCCTCTACTAGCTGCGCCAGTCTTTCTATTAAACGTTTCTCCTCCCATCTTAAACGTATGCACTCTGGTTCTTGATTACCTAACCCTGCGATAAAGACTGTCTATTCCCCTCATGGTCTTATACACCTCCATAAGATCACCCCTCGGCCTCCTCGTCTCCAAGGGATAGAGTCCTAGTTCGCCTAACCTCTCCCAAAAGCCCAGTTTAGTTTAGTTCAGTTTAGTTTATTGTCACGAGTACTGAGGTAGTGAAAGGCTTCTGTTGCGTGCTAACCAGTAAGCGGAAAGACATTACATGACTACAGTTGAGCCATTTACAGTGTATAGATACATGATAAGGGATAAACGTTTAGTGCAAGGTAAAGCCAGCAAAGTCCAATCAAGAATAGTCCGAGGGTCACCTATGGTTGTGGTAGGATGGTTCAGATGCCTGATAACAGCTGGGAAGAAACTGTCCTTGAATCTGGAGGTGTGCGTTTTCACATTTCTCTGCCTTTTGCCTGATGGGAGAGGAGGGAATATCCAGGGTGCGACTCATCCTTGATTGTGCTGCTGGCTTTGCCGAGGCAGCGTGTGGTCCTGGGCTGCTTCCACAATTCCCCACAATCTCCTGCGGTCTTGGATTGAGGCGTTCCCAAACCGCGATGCATCCCGATAAAATGCTTTCTATGGCGCATCTGTAGAAGTTGGCGAGAGTTGTTGGGGACAATTAGCCGACAAGCCTGTACATATAAAAGGGGAGAACGTACGGACAAGCACCCGTAGTCAGGATCCAACCCGGGTCTCTGGCGCTGTAAGGCAGCAACTCTACCACTGTGCCGCTGTGCTAAAGGAATGAGAGGACTGGGCAGAGTTGATGGTCAGAACCTTTTTCTCAGGATGAGAGTGTCAAAGACTAGAGGGCATAGCTTTAACATGAGAGGGAGAAAGCTTGAAGGAGATGCGTTGGGCAGTTTTTTGCACAGATGGTGGCGAGTGCCTGCAACGCGCTGCCGGGGGTGGGGGTGGTGAAGGCCGATTCGATAGAAAAGCTGGAAAAGAGATGGGCAAACCCTGGCAAGTGAAGAAGGTCCTGACCCGAAACGTCACCTATGCATGTTCTCCAGAGATGCTGCCTGACCCGCTGAGTGTCTCCAGCACTCGGTGTTCTGTGCATCATTCTCAAGGATTCTCTATGATTCCAACTGCACACTTCATACAGTTTCCACATAAATATCTGCCACAAACCACTATTTTACCTTAGTTTCTTTTGGCGATACAGCGTGGAAACAGGCACTTCGGCCCACCAAGTCGGGGTTGACCCACAATCGCCCCTATCCTACACACTAGGGGCAATTTACTGAACCCAATTAACATTTGGGATGTGGGGGAAAACCCACGCAGGTCACGGGGAGAACGTACAAACTCCGTACAGACGGCACCGTTAGTCAGGATCGAACCCGGGTCTCTGGCACCGTGAGGCGCCAACTCTACCGCTACCGTATCACCCCTCGAGCCAGGAGGACCTAGTTTGTTATTTACCAAGCTGCGGGCAACTGGCACAACTGCCTGCTTTACAAAGGGGATCATTCCACCAGTGCCGTTTGTTTGTTTGTTTGAGAGAGTCAGGCTTGGGAAACAGAAAAGTTGCCATGGTGTTGGTCAATAACGGTGAGTACTCCATGACTTTCAGAAGCACACAACGACCCACTTGCATTCGGGGTTACCACGTCATCCTGAGTCAGAAATGTTAGTTTAGTTTACTTTAGATACACAGCACGGAAACAGGTCGTTCCGCCCACCGAGACTGAAGCGAGCAGCCAGCCCCGCACTCTAACACTATCCCACACGCTGGAGACAATCTACCGTTTCACCAAAGCCAAATTAACGTACAAACCGGCACGATTTTGGAGTGTGGGAAGAAACCGGAGATCCCAGAGAAAACCCACGGGGTCACAAAGAGAACGTATCAACTCCAAAGACAGCACCTGTAGTCAGGATCGGGCCCGGGTCTCTGGCGCTGTGCCACCATGCCATGCCCCATTTTATACTCCGTTTAATCTAACCCCGGGGTTCGATCCTGACTATGAATTATGTCTGTACAGAGTTTGTACGTTCTCCCCGTGACCTGCGTGGCGTTTACCCAGGTCCTCCGGTTTCCTCCCACACCACATCGACGTGCGGGTTTCAAGGGCAATTGTCCTCGGTGAATACTGTAAATTGTCCCCAGTGTGTGTAGGACGGTGCTAGGGTACGGAGTGATCGCTGGTCGGCGCTGACTCGCTGGGCCAAAGGACCTGTTTCCGCGCTGTCTCTCTAAAGTCTGTAGTATTTGAGGCTTGCTTTGTCGCCTGTCAGAGAGGCATCTGCGAGCGGTGATGTTTGTGAATAAATATTGCGTGCCTAGGTCTAATCTGCAGCTTGAGCCCTGTCCAAAGGGAGGTCCCGTCTGCCCGTACAAGGGGATAAAGACCATGGGCATGATGCACGATGTCATCGTGGCCAGACGAGGCTGCTAATTAAATGCCTTTTGCTCAGACTAATTCCTCTCCAGTTTCTGCTAATAACCATTTATCTTTGTTGTTGCTGCCTCAATATAAACATAAGCAAACATGACTGCACTGCGGCATCAGGGCCTGCTTCTCACTCGCATCCTGTTATTCAGGGAGAAATACACTGTAGAAGAAAAAAATATTTAACTCTGACCCCACTCCTGTTTTCACTTTGCTGGTCTGCCAACAGACTCAGTCTGAAGAAGGGTCCTGACCCGAAACATCGCCTGTCTATTTCCCCACACAGATCATAAATTCATATGCCACAGGAGCAGATTTGGGCCATTCAGCCCATCGAGTCTAGTCTGCCATTTCATGGTGGCTGATCTATCTTTTCTTCTCAACCCCATTCTCCTGCCTTCTCCTTGCAACCCTCGACCCCCTTACTAATCACAAACCTGTCAACCTGCGCTTTAAAAACACCCAATGACTTGGCCTCCACAGCCGTCTTGTAGCAATGAACTCCACAGATTCACCACTCTCTGCTGAAAGAAATTCCTTCAGTCGGAAGCAGGGATCCAACCCGAAACGTCATCTATTCCTTCTCTCCAAGGATGCTGCCTGGACTGCTGAGTTGCTCCAGCTTTTTGTGTCTAACTTCGGTGTAAACCAGCATCTGCAGTTCCTTCCTTGACAAAGGCTGAGAGGGCTATGGGCTAAATGAGGGCAAATGGAACTAACTTAGATGGGATGTGTAGGAAGGGACTGCAGATGCTGGTTTGCGCCGATTCAATCACAGCTGACCAATCTTTCCCTCTTAACACCTGCCTTCTCCACGTAACCTTCGCTGCCCTTGCTCATCAAGAATCTATTAATCTCTGCTTTAAAACTACCCAGCGGCGCCGGCTCGAAGAGCCGAATGGCCTTCTCCTACACCTATTGTCTATTGTCTAAGATAAACACACAATGCTGGAGTAACTCGGTGGGACTGGCAACAGCGCAGGTGAGAAGGAATGGGTGACGTTTCGCAAGAAGGGTCTCGACCCGAAACTTCACCCATTCCTTCTGTTCAGAGATGTTGCCTGCCCCGCTGAGTTACTCCAGCATTTTGCGTCCAACTCAGATGGCGGATCGTTGTCAGTATGGGCGAGTTGGGCCTCTTTCCGTGCTGCCTGACTCTGTGCTCTATATGACTACACAGTGTGTGCCTTTGCTTGGTCCCAGTCACAGAAGATGCCCGGGTATTTGTTCAGTTCAACATGAGGCCAACTCACTGACTCATCACTAAGAGACTGCTGAGACAGTGTCTCCTCAGAAGCAAACAGTTGTTTACAAAATGGATCATATAAATATAAGCATCAATGATTTCTTTGTCTTTAATTTTACTCTAATTGCTTTTAGTTTTTTTTAATTTAGTTTAGAGATACAGCGCGGAAACAGGCCCTTCGGCCCACCAAGTCCGCACTGACCAGTGGTTCAGTTGAGTTTATTATCACGTGTACCGAGGTACAGTGAAAAGCTTTTGTTGTGTGCTATCCAGTCAGCGGAAAGACAATACATGATTACAATCGATCAATTTACAGTGTACAGGTACGTTTAGTGCAAGGTAAAGCCAGCAAAGTCCGATCAAGGGTAGTCCAAGGGTCACCAAAGAGATAGATAGTAGTTCAGCACTGCTCTCTGGTTGTGGTAGGATGATTCAGTTGCCTGATAACAGCTGGGTAGAAACTGCTCCTGAATCTGGAGGCGTGCGTTTTCACACTTCTACACCTTTTGCCTCAAGGGGGAGGGGAGAAGAGGAAGAGGCCATGGTGCGACTCGTCCATAATTATGCTGCTGGCCTTGCCGAGGCAGCGTGAGGTGTAAATGGAGTCAATAGAAGGGAGGTTGATTCGCGTGATGGTCTGGGCTGCGTCCACAATTTGCTCCAATTTCTTGTGGTCTTGGACGGAGCTGTTCCCAAAACGGAGCTGTGGTGCATCCTGAAGGAATGCTTTCTTCCGGTGCATCTGTGGAAGTTGGTGAGAGTTGTCGGGGACATGCTGAACGTCCTAAACCTGCTAAGGAAGTAGAGGCGTTGGTGTTCTTGGTCGTTGTTTCGGTATGGGTTGTCCAGGAGAAGCGTGCGATCCCCGCACACCAACGCTGTCCTCGGGACAATTTACACAATTACCAAGCCAGTTAACCTACAAACCCGAACGTCTTCGGAGTGTGGGAGGAAACCGAAGATCTCGGAGAAAACCCACGGAGAATGTACAAACTCCGTACAGACAAGCACCCCCAGTCAGGATCGAACCTGGGTCTCTGGCGCTGTGAGGCAGCGACTCTACCGCTGCGCCACCGTGCTGCCCCACGTCTCGAGTGCCTTCAGTCAAAAGATATTGCCAAGTTGCACATTATCGTTTACTTCCTTCCCCCACCAGCAGTTGCCGACAATGCTGGCGGTTTTCATCTCCTTTCACTCAACCATCTGCACTCAGTAAATAGACTTGTTGTGCAAGCCGGTTGTTTTTTTGTGGCTTTTAAAAAAAAGACAAATTACAAAGGTCACAGTCTCATGATCCCGCAGCGGAGTGAGTCCTGCACTTCTCAAAATTGGAGCATTCTTTGGAACAATAGGCAGTGCACTTTAGACTTTAAAGATACAGCGTGAAAACAGGCCCTTCAGCCCGCTGAGTGCGCGCCGACCAGCGACCACCCCGTACACGAGCACTGTCCTACACGAGGGACAATTTACAATTTTTACTGAAGCCAATTAACCTACGAACCTGCACGTCTTTGGAGGGTGAGGGGAAATTGGAGCATCCGGAGAAAACCCACGCAGGTCACGGGAAAAACGTACAAACTCCGTACAGACAGCGGCCGTGGTCGGGATCGAACCTGGGTCTCTTGCGCCACGAGGCAGTAACTCTACCGCTGCGCCACCGTGCCACCACTACACTATGCACATTGCAGCAAGCTAGCGATAGACACAAAACGCTGGGGTAACTCAGCGGGACAGGCAGCATGTCTGGAGAGAAGGAATGGGTGACGTTTTGGGACGAGACCCTTCTTCAGACTGCGAGATCAGCAAACTGGATCCGTTTACCAGTGAGGGTAGGCGGCCTCCTGGAGTCATTCATCCTTGTGCATCTCTGAAATAAACCCAGGTCCCAATGGGACACTTCCAACACGACATTACCAGATGTCTATCAGAATGCAGTACTCAGCATTATTCGAATAGTTTGGCTTTAGTTCGAGAAACAGAAACATGATCAACTTTTAAGGTCATTTTTTATGTTTGTGATCATCCTGTTAGTTAATTTTCTGCCATTAAACCAGCATTCCTGAACCTTTCCTTTAGAGATACAGCATGGCATCAGGTCCTTCAGTCCACTGAATCCGCACTGACCAGCGATTACCCGGACACTAGGCTATCCTACACACTAGGGACAAATTACACTTGATGCATTTCACTACCACTCTTCATTCTTTACTTAGTTTAGTTTAGAGATACAGCTCGGAAACAGGACCTTTGGCCCACCGAGTCTACGCCGACCAGCGATCCCCCTGTACACCAGCGCTATCCTACACACGAGGGACAATTTACAGAAGGCAATCAACCTTCAAACCTGCACGTCTTTGGGACGTGGGAGGAAACCGGAGCACCCGGAGAAAACCCACGCGATCACGGGGAGAACGTACAAACTCCATACAGGCAGCACCCGAGGTCAGGATCGAGCCTGGGTCTCTGGCGCTGGGAGGCAGCAACTCTACCGCTGCGCCACCGTGCTGCCTGCAGTCTGAAGGAGGGTCCCAATCCAAAACAACGTCAATCCGTGTCCTTCATAGATGCTGCCTGACCCGCTGAGGTACTCCAGCGCTTTGTGTTGTTTTTTTTTTGTGTGAGGCAGCATGTGTAGTTCCTTGTGCTGGCATTCCTAAACTCTGGTTCATCTGCACACAGCACTGCCCTTGGTTGGGAGAGAAGCCTTTGAAGTGCTTTCTGAAACAGGCTGCCTGCAAAGACAGAAGTCTGAGTCATCATCTATAAAACGCCTCTCCTAGTCAGAGAATGTCTGGCTGTGCTGATCTGATCTCCACAGTTCCAAGGCTAATTGTATTGCAATTAAAAAGCCTGATGACTTTCTCATAGCGGGGGCTGGGAGCTCAACTTGCTCAAAAAAAAAGAATGAATTCAAATAAAGAGCAACTTCTTGCTGCATCATGTGTATGTGTAACACAGGGCGGCTCGGTGGCGCAGCGGTAGAGACCTGGCTTGGATCCTGGCTACGGGTGCTGTCGGTACGGAGTTTGTACCTTCTCCCCGTTACCTGCGTGGGGTTTTCTCCGAGCACTCTGGTTTCCTGCCACAGTCCAAAGGCGTACAGGTCTGTGGGTTAATTAGCTTCGTACAATGTGCAGGAAGGAACTGCAGATGCTGGTTTACACTGAAGATAGGCTCAGATTGCCGGAGTAACTCAGCGGGACGGGCAGCATCTCTGGAGAGAAGGAATGGGTGACGTTTCAGGTCGAGACCCTTCTTCAGGCTTGGTATAATTGTAAATTGTTCCCAGCATGTGTGGGATAGTGTTAGTGTGCGGGGATCGCTGGTTGGTGCGGACTCGGTGGGCCGAAGGGTCTGTTTCTGTGCTGTATCTCTAAGCTAAACTAAACTAAACTACCATGCCTTCCCATATCTAGTTTCTTACTGCCTCTTCTAACAGCAGTTTCCTGAGCCTGTATTGTGAACTATATTGATGTAATGCAACACTGTATTAACTATAGGGATAATATTTCCTGAGCAGCAAATTAATGGCACTCACAGAGCTGTCATAATATTTGACCAAGCATCATTTTATTTTGGACCACTGTCTCATCGCTGTTTCTGTGATCCAAATGATCACTAGTTCAAAAACTATTTTAACTAGACTAGTGAACCAGAGATTAAGATGAATAAAGGGCATGTCCCACTTGGGCGTCACGCAGATGGAGCTCGAAGATTTTGTACATTCCAAAGTCCTGGGGCTCCGCACGCAATCGCGCGTCACTGCCTACGTCACCACTCACCATGCGCGCATCACGTGCGCGCGTCGTGCGTCATGACACGTAAATTATGTCACGTAAATTACGCGCAAATGACGCCCAAGTGGGACAGGCCCTTCAGGTATTGTTGAGGCCGCATGTTCAGTATTGGGAACCACGTTGTAGGAAAGATGTTGTCAAAACTGGAACGGGTGCAAAAAAGATTTACGAGGATGTTGCCAGGACTTGTGGGTCTGAGCTGTTGGGAGAGGTTGAGCAGGCTAGGACACTTATCGAGGTTTACACAAGTCACGAGAGGGACAGATCGGGTAGACGCACGGTGTCTCTTGCCCAGAGTAGGGAAACCCAGAACCAGAGGGCATAGGTTTAAGGTGAGGGGGGAAAGATTTAATAGGAACCTGAAGGGTAATTAATTCACGCATAGGATGGTGGGTGTATGGAACGAGCTGCCGGAGGAGCAGGGACTATCACAACGTTTAAAAAACATTTAGACAGGTACATGGATAGGACAGGTTTAGAGGGATATGGACCAAATGCAGGCTGGTGGGGCGAGTGTAGATGGGACGCTTTGGCTATATATTACCAAGGTACATATGACAATTAATTTTGCATTCAACGGTTTTGCAATGCTATTTAAACAGATCAGATATACCATCCATAAATAGAATCAAGTACTTTTGGTAGAGCAATGGGGAAGATACAGAGTGCAGAATATAGTTCTAGCATTGAGTTTGAGTTGTGTTTATTGTCACGTGTACCAAGCGACAGTGCAAAGCTTTTGTTGCGTGCTAACCAGTCAGCGGAAAGACGATACGTGATTACAATCGAGCCGTCCACAGTGTACAGGATGAAGGGAATAACGTGAATAACATTTAATGCAAACTAAAGTCCAAGGGTCTCCGGTGAGGTAGATAGTAGTTCAGGACCACTCTCTAGTTGTGGTAGGGTAGTTCGGTTGCCTGATAACAGCTGGGGAAAAAACTGTCCCTGAATCTGGTTCGCATTCACACTTCTGTGCCTTTTGCCCGATGGGAGAGAGAAGAGGGAGTGCCCTGGGTGAAACTGGTCATTGATTATGCTGCTGGCCTTGCCGAGGCAGCGTGAGGTGTTTCAACGGAAGGGAGGTTGGTTTGTGCGATGCTCTGGGCTGCGACCACAATCTCGGCAATTTCTTGTGGCCTTGGATGGAAATGTTCCCAAACCATGCTGTGATGCATCCCGATAGAATGCTTTCTCTGGCACATTTGTAGATGTTGGTGAGAGTTGATGGGGACATGCCAAACGTCCGAGGCCTTCTAAGGAAGTAGAGCCGTTGCTGTGCTTTCTTGGTCGATGCTTCGATGTGGGTGGCCCAGTTGTTGGTGATAGTGACTCCTAGGAATTTGAGGCTTTCTCCGAGATCTCCGGCTTCTTCCCGTGCCGGAGGACGTGCTGGTTTCTAGGTTAGTTGCCTTCTGCAAAACTGTCCATAGTGTGTAGTGTACGGGTGTTCATTAGTCAGTACGAACTCGGTGGGCCGAAGGGCCTGTTTCCACGCTGTATGTCTAAACTAAGCCAAACTAAAATCAATAAATGAATTTAGGAGATATGCAAGGAACTGCAGTTGCTGGTTTACAGAAAAAGACATAGTGCTGGAGTCACTCAGCAGGTCAGACGTAAACAATAGTGGCGTTTAAGAGATTTTTTGATAGAAGCATATAAAACGATGAGAGGCGTAGATCGGGTAGAGAGTCGGAACTTTTTTCCCCAAGATTGAAATAGCAAATTCTAGAGGGCATAGCTTTAAGGCAGGGGTCGGTAACCTTGTTCTGCATGGGGGCCAGGACGCATGTCACAAACGTTGCGCGGCCATGCCGGCGGCTTTGCGCAGGATGTGGTACAGCCCGAGCTTGGCCGTGCTCGGGGAAAGCGCTCGGTGCTCGGCGGGCCGGATGATTTCGGGTTACGGGCCGCATTCGGCCCGGAGGCCGTAGGTTGCCGACTCCTGCTTTAAGGCAAGAGGGGCAATGTTTAAAGGGGATGTGCAGGGGGCGTTGTTTTTACACGGAGGGTGGTGAGTGCTTGGAATGCGTTGCCAGGGGTGGTGGTGGTGGCAGATGCCATAGTGGCGTTTAAGAGGCTTTTGGATAGTTACATGGAAATGGAGGGATATGGATCACGTGCAGGCAGATAAGAGTTGGTCTTGGCATCGTGTTTGGCACACACATTGTGGGCTGAAGGGCCTGTTCCTGTTGTTCCATGGCCTATACTGGCACTCTGCCCAGCGAGGCAGTCCGTTGTGCCCCGGTGGTCTTGCAGCTGAGTCCTGCAGATGAAACATTTACCTCCTGGTTACCCTTGGCAACAGGCACCCTTTAGACCTGTAAAAAGTGAAGGCAGGCAAGGCCAATAATAAATCATGGTGGCACCGGGAGAAGCTGGTGCATTGAGAAGTTATTGCAGTTGCCAAATGCATTTGGCTTGCAGAGCCTGTATGTGTGAGCTTCTTGTCAAGAGTAAGGGGTGGGCCATTTGGGACTGAGAGAAGGAAAAACTTTTTCACCCAGAGAGTTGTGAATCTGTGGAATTCTCTGCCACAGAAGGCAGTGGAGGCCAATTTACTGGATGGTTTCAAGAGAGATTTAGATATAGCTCTTGGGGCTAATGGAATCAAGGGATATGGGGAGAAGGCAGGAATGGGGTACTGATTTTGGATGATCAGCCATGATCATATTGAATGGCGGTGCTGGCTCGAAGGGCCTCCTCCTGCACCTATTGTCTATGTTGCTATGTTTACTCTCCCAATGACTCGGCAGTGCGGGAGTGTTTAGTTTAGTGTAGTTTAGTTTGGAGGTACAGCGCAGAAACAGACCCTTCGGCCCACTGAGTCCACGCCGGCCCACGATCCCCGCACGCTTACACTGGCCCGTACACACCGGGGACAATTTACAATTATACCAAAGCCAATTAACATACAAACCTGTAGGTCTTTGGGGTGTGACAGGAAACCGGAGCACCCGGAGAAAACCCACACGGTCACAGTGTGAGTGGGGGAGGGGGGGGAGGGGGGGGAGAAGGGGGGGGACCGTACAAACTCCGCACTGACAGCCCCCCGCGGTCAGGTTGGAAGTTGGGTCTCTGGCGCTGTGAGGCAGCAACTGTGCCGCTGTGCCTCTGCGCCGCCCTGTTGCCGTGGAGGTTGCCGAGGTGTGTGCAGGCTGTTTGGGGGAGCGGGAAGACATTGTGTGCTGGCAGCTGACCAACACCCTTCCCGTAAGAGCAGATCTGCCACGTGTGTCGTGTGTGATCGTGGGCGGGAGGGGAGGGGAGGGGATCCAATAATTACAGCATTTGTCATATTGAAAGCACAAGAGATTCTTGGCACCACGTGGATGTGGACAAGCAACAAATAAAAAAGGAGTGCAGCCTGTATGGAAAGACTCTGCAGTTTCATAGTGCATGCCCTGACTTTAATATTTCCCTTCCTTCTTAAAGCAGGCGTGTCCTCTCCTATGTACCGCCCTGCCTTCTTCCTCCCTCTCTCAAGTTCCCTCATATAAGAAAGAAGTCTGAAGAAGGGTTTCGGCACGAAACGTTGCCTATCTCTTCTTCGCTCCATAGATGCTGCTGCACCTGCTGAGTTTCTCCAGCAGTTTGTGTACCCTCATGTAAGAGTCAAGAGTGTTTAATTGCCATCTGCAGTGATCCCGATCAATGAAATTCTTACTTGCAATGGCACAACAGGCCTGTAAACACAGTCGTTTACGTTAGCTTGGAGATACAGAACGGAAATAGGCCCTTCGGCCCACCGAGTCTGTGCCGACCAGCGATCCCTGTGCACTAACACTATCCTACACACACACACACACACACACACACACACACACACACACTGAACCTTGTACAATGTGTTCAAGAGAGTGTGGTGGTCACAGACTTTTATAATGCTATTGAGAATACAATCAGAAAAACTGCAGTGTAAATGTTCAAGAAGGAACTGCATGCAGATGCTGGAAAATCGAAGGTAGACTGCTGGAGAAACTCAGCGGGTGAGGCAGCATCTATGGAGCGAAGGAAATAGGCAACGTTTCGGGTCGAGACCCAGTGTAAATAGAGTTATAGAGTCGTAACGTCATACAGTGTGGAAGCAGGCCCTTCAGCCCAACGTACGCACACCGACCAACATGCCCCACCCATCTACACTCGTCCCACCTGCCTGCGTTTGGCCCATATCCGACTAAACCTGTCCTATCCATGTACCTGTCTAAATGTTTCTTAAACGTTGCCTCAACTACCTCCTCCGGCAGCTCGTTCCAGACACCCGCCACCATTTGTGTCAAAAAGTTACCCCTCGGATTCCTATTAAATCTTTTCCCCTTCACCTTAAACCTTTGTCCTCTGGAGTTGTCTTGTTGCTGTCTATTATCATCTGCTCTGGACCACCTGTGGAGATGAAACGAGGCTGATGCCTGCACATGCCTGCACAAGTGTTTAAGAAGGAACTGCAGATGCTGGAAAATCGAAGGTAGACAAAAAGTGCTGGAGAAACTCAGCGGGTGCAGCAGCATTTATGGAGCGAAGGAAAGAGGCAACGTTTCGGGCCAAAACCCTGCTGCACCCGCTGAGTTTCTGCAGCACCTTTGTCTGCCTGCACAAGTGAGTGGCTTACATGGGAGGAGCAGGAAGTTGGGTCAAATACTTGGGACATGTTGGTGCTTGCAGAGTCAAATCCCTTCGGGAAAGAAAGAGCTGGGGACACTGGACACACTCCCTGCCTTTCAAGCATTCAGGCCGCACCATGATATATTAGTTTTAAATGTAGGCACAATGTCTGGACTAAATGCCTCTTAATCTTAATAATTGTGTCTGACCTCACTGCCTACCCTGACAGGGCGTTCCAGATATCAACCATTGTACCCGTACCTCACTATACATGTGCATCTGACAATAAACTAGACTCAAAAAAACAGTTGGCAGCACAGTGGCACAGCGGTAGAGTTGCTGCCTTAAAGCCCTGTCCCACGGTACGAGTTCATTCCAAGAGCTCTCCCGAGTTTGCCCTGATTCGAACTCGGAGATTTACGGTAATGGCCACTCGTCGGTACTCGGGGCTCACGTGGACATTTTTTAACATGTTGAAAAATCTTCACGAGTCTTCCCGTGCTTACCTGCCGTTAGCGAGTCTCCCCGAGTACCTGCCCTTAGCGTTACGAGCCGCTAAGGGACGTCCCCGAGCTCCGACGTACCCGCTACGTACATTCTACGTACTTACCACGAGTTTGATTTTTTTTTAACTCGGGAGAGCTCTTGGAATGAACTCATACCGTGGGACAGGGCTTTTACAGCGCCAGAGACCCGGGTTCGATCCCAACTACGGGTGCTTGTCTGTACGGAGTTTCCACGTTCTCCCTGCGGCCGTGTGAGTTTTCTCCGGGTGCTCCGGTTTCCTCCCACAGCGCATAGACGTGCGGGTGTGCAGGTTAATTGGCTTCTGTAAATTGTCCCTAGTGTGCGGGGAGTGGATGAGATGGTGGGATAACACAGAACCAGTGTGGCCGTTGGTCGGCGAGGGCTCGCTGGGCCAAAGGGCCTGTTTCCGTGCTGTCTCTCTGTGTGGATGAGAAAGAGGGATGACAAGACAAGGTGGACCGGCAAGGTCGGCAAAACTTCAGCTCATATTAATCCAATGGAATCTGTCCCAGGATTTGATCACCGACTTGAAATTGCCTTGTGCTACCTTTCACGCCGGAACGGTGGCGCAGCGGTAGAGTTGCTGCCTTACAGCGCCAGAGACCCGGGTCCCATCCCGACTGCGGTTGTGGTCTCTACAGAGTTTATACGTTCTCCCCGTGACTGCGTGGGTTTCTTCGGGGTGCTCCGGTTTCCTCCCACATTCCAAACACGTGCGAGTTTGTAGGTTAATTGGCTTTGGTAAAGATTGTAAATTGTTTCCACTGTGTGTGCAGGGCAGCATTAGTGTACAGTGTATGGGGGTCACTGGTCGGTGAGGACTCGGTGGGCCAAAGGGCCTGTTTCCACGCTGTATCTATAAACTAAACTAACCTAAACCTTGCAGGTCAGATGCATGCTCAGTTCATGTTCAAACATCAGAATTAGGTCATTCGGCCCATCAAGTCTTCTCTGCTATTCAATCATGGCTGATCTATATTTCCCTCTCAACCCCGTTCTCCTGCCTTCTCCCCATAAACCTTTGACATCCTTACTAATTAAGAACCGGTTAATCTCCGCTTTAAATCTACCCAATGACTTGACCACCACAGCCGTCTGTGGCAGTGAATTCCACAGATTCACCACCCTCTGACTAAAGAAATTCCTCCTGATCTCCTTTCTAAAGGTTCGCCAGTTCTTGGAAGAACAGGTTAATGTGGTGCAGGCACCACCTCTGCTGCCCCCAAGTGTTCTCTCTGCCTCACTGCACCCTCATTCACCACAAAATGACGTCATGTTGGTCCTTGGGAATCTCTTTGGCTCAGGCTTCTTATCTGAAACCTTCAGGAAGAAATGTTGACGCTGAGGATTTGAGCATTTGTTTAACCCCTTGATAATGAGTGATTATTTTCTATTGTGCTGCTTGCAATATGTCGCCAAAGACAGGTGCCATCTTTTGTCTCTGCACTATTATTATTTGGTTTTGTGTGAGTGTGTGTGTGTGTGTGTGTGTGTGTGTGTGTGTGTGTTTGCGCGCATATGTATGTGTGTGCGAGTGTGCGTATGTGTGCGTGCGTGTGTGCATGTGTGTGTGTGTGCGTATGTGTGTGTATGTGGGTGCGTGCGTGTGTGTGTGCGCATATGTGTGTATGTGCGCGCATATGTGTGTGGGTGTGTGTGCATGCATCTGTGCGTGTGTGTGTGCGCGTGTGTGTGTGCGTGTGTGTGTGCGTGCGTGTGTGTGTGCGTGTGTGTGTGCGTGCGGTGTGCGTGCTTGCGTATGTTTGTGTAATATATATGAATAATGGATAAAAAAGATAAATAAATATAAATTAAAAAGCACAATAAAATATATGTGTGGGTGTGTGGTGTGCGTGTGTGTATGTGTAATATATATGTGTGCGTGTGTATACACACTGAACTAATTTTGCGTTTATTAAATTGTTTACAGAGTACAATATTTACATTTTCTGTAGGAAGAAACTGCAGATGCTGGTTTGAACCGAAGATAGACACAAAAAGCTGGAGTAACTCAGCGGGTCAGTGGAGAGAAGGAAGAGGTGACGTTTCGGGTCAAGACCCTTCATCAGACTGAAGATCAGCTTTTTGTGTCTATCTTATGTTCATGGTTGTGCGGCTGCAAGTAATAATTTCCTTGTTCTATCTGGGACATATGACAATAAAACACTCTTGACTTGATTCTTTAGAATCAGCATTTGAAAGATTGCAGACGTCAGCATCTTATGTGTGCTCTCATTTCACTGGTCTTTACTCTTTTCTCTTTTTTTTCCTTTTTCAAGTATAAATCGGTTAGTCTTTTGAGAGTTTATCTTCGAGCCTGCTTCCAATCTTTCCACGTAGCACATAGAACAGTACAACACAGGACGGCACAGTGGCGCAGCGGGTAGAGCTGATGCCTCGCAGCTCCAGAGACACGAGTTCGATCCCGACCTTGGGTGCTGTCTGTGTGGAGTTTGCGCATACTTCCTGTGACCGCGTGGGTTTCCTCCGGGTACTCTGGTTTCCCACAACATCCCAAAGATGTGCAAGTTTGTAAGTTTAATTTAGTTTTGTTCAGAGAAACAGGTTGGAAACGGGTCTTTTGGCCCATACGCTAATTCTAACCTACACACCAGGGACTATTTACAGAAGCCAATTCACCTACAAACCTGCGCGTCTTTGGAATATGCAAGGAGCACCCGGAGAAAACCCACGCGGTCACAGGGAGAACTTACAAACTCCGTACAGACAGCACCTGTAGTCAGGATCGAACCTGGGTCTCTGGCGTTGTGAGGCAGCGACCCTTACCGCTGCGCCACCGTGTTATTGCTCCTGTGTAAGGAGTCCATGTAAAATGGGGGTAACATAGAACCACTGCGAACGGGTGATCGATGGTCGGCGTGGACTCGGAGGGTCGAAGGGCCTGTTCCATGCTGGTATCTTTCAATCAAAAACACAGGAACAGGCGCACAATGTCCACGATGAACGTGATGTCGATAAACTAATCTCCTCTGCCTGCACATTGTCCATATCTCACAATTCTCGGCATTTTCTTGTTAGCTCCTCGGCAGTCCGTCGGGATCACGGATAATTTGTGCCCAACTGGATTAATGGGGTTGGAGGTGGAGGTGAATAGTTTGAATGTTTATTTGCACTGGGCTTCTCTTCCATGAAGGCATGGATATGCGGCTCGCAATAGCCTCCTGAATACTGCTTCTCCATTTTCATCGGTCTGGGGGAATGCTGCTATTTTATTTACTTAAACCCTTCTTACCTGGACTTGGCGTGGGGAGCCGCTGAGAACTAAGGGTGACCACAAAGGGAATGTGTTAAAAATGGTTTTTAAAATGGAATACGTTGTCGGCGCCCTTTATGTAGCAACTCTTTGCATACCTTGGGCAGGCAATACAAAGAATATCTTCTTCTTCGTCTTCTATCGTGTGGCGTGCACAGCCTAAAGTTGTGGGACAACTTGTTCTATTTGATCTTCTGTTTGTGCACGTCGAGTTGATTGCATTAGTCGAAACAGGGCGGACCACGTGAAGGTTGCAATCTTTCACCTCGCAAAGAATATCAATGTGGCTTTGTCACGTGACAATAAAGTATAATATATTCATCCATTCATTTGTCTGGTAATCCCTTCCAGTGATAGAGCTAAGAATAGAGTGTATATTTCGGGAGTCTGATTAGAGCCATACAGCGTGGAAACAGGACCTTCGGCCCAACTTACCCACACCGATCAACATGCTCCACCGACTAGTACCACCTGCCCGTGCTTGGCCCATATCCTTCCAAACCTCCGAATCCATGTACCTGTCCAAATGTCTCTTTGACGTGAGGATAGTCCCAGCCTCAACTACCGCCTCTGCCAGTTTGTTCCATACACCCACCACCCTTTGTGTTAAAAAAATTACCCCTCAGGTTCCTATTAAATCTTTCACCCCGCACCTTAAACCTATGTCCTCTGGTTCTTGAGGGAATGTGAGCAATGTAGGGGATGTTTGAGAGGCCGAGGATGCTGGTATTGGTACCCAATGAGTAGATTTGTCAAGTGAGTGAGTCTCCAGTGAGTACAGGCCCAGTGCCAACAAATGCTCACCATATGTTAACCTGCTCATTCCTGGGAACATTCTTGCAAACCAGTTCACAGTGAAATTCTTTGTTTTGCATACCCAACACTTACAACCCAATGGTATGAACATTGAATTCTCTAATTTTCCGGAACCTCCAGCAACCACTCCCCTTTCTCCCTCACACCCACCTGTACTGGCACTTACTTCTCCTCTCCCCCTCCACCCGCATTTCTTCTTCGGGCTTCATCATTTGCAACTCTTCAATCCTTTTGTCACACGCCTTTTGTTTTAATCTCTGGCCTCTGTCCAACCATCCGCCTATAAAAAAAAGCACCCTTGCTCATATTCACCTATTACCTGCCCCTCCTATCTCCCAGCTTAATGGCGGAGTGGACTCGATGGGCCGAATAGCCTACTGCTGCTCCTCTGACTTATGAACGTATGCAATGGTTAGCAACTGGGAGATCCAGCAGGGCTGGAACTAGTATACAGCCTCAAAACCACCTCCATTATATACCCCTGTCCCACTTAGGAGACCTAAACAGCAAGCTCTGGTGACCGTGCCCGCCACCCAAGGTCACCGGAGGTTTTGGTCACTCTCCCTAATGGTCGAAAGTGGTTTCCACATGGTCGAGGCTTCATCTAGGTTGCTGCTATTTTTTCGTCATGATTAAAACCGGCCTCGACTAAAAATAGGTCGCCGTTTTGAAAATTGATCATTTTTTAGTCGCAGGTCTAGTCGAAACCGGTTTTCTTCATAGTCGAGGAAGGTTTTCAACATGTGTGTGGGAGGTGGCAGGTCACCTCGACCTTGATTTTTTTTTTTGGGTGGTGGGCAAGGTCACGAGAGGTTGCTGTTTAGGTCTCCTAAGTGGGACAGGGGCTTTGACTCTAATCATCTGCTATTTGACTCAGCACTGCCTCACTTGATAAACATTTATTGTGGCCTCTTCCCACTCACGAAAGCTCCAGCCATAGAGTCCTACAGCCCTTCAGAAACAGGCCCTTTAGCCCAATGTGTCCACACCGATCAACATGTCCCATCTCGTCCTTCCCCCACCCTCGACGACGTACTAGTTTCACTGTCGTGCTGTGGAGTTCCACTGTCTGCATTAACTCAATATCACCCTCCCACAGCCAACAATTGACGGCTCCCCATTTGCTTGATGAACATTGGTTTCTGCATATCTTCCATTCATTTGTCCTAAGTACCGTTAATATCTCTCGTTCCACTTTCTTCCGACTCTCAGTCTGAAGAAGGGTCTCGACTCGAAACATCACCTGTTCCTTTTTTCCAGAGACGCTGCCTGACTCGCTGAGTTACTCCAGCTTTTTGTGTATGTCCCATCTACATTAGTCTCACCTGCATGCATTTGGCCCATATCCCTCTAAACCTGTCCTGTCCATGTACCTGTCTAAATGTTTCTTAAACGTTACAATAGTCCCTGCCTCAACTACCTCCTCCGGCAGCTCGTTCCAAACACCCACTACCCTTTGTTTGAAAATGTTACCCCGAAGATTCCTATTAAATCTTTTCCCCTTCACCTTAAACCTATGTCCTTATAGGTGACAATAGACAATAGGTGCAGGATTAGGCCATTTGGCCCTTCGAGCCAGCACCGCCATTCAATGTGATCATGGCTGATCATCCCCAATCAGTACCCCGTTCCTGCCTTCTCCCCATATCCCCTGACTGCTATTTTTAAGAGCCCTATCTAGCTAGCTCTCTCTTGAAAGCATCCAGAGAACCTGCCTCCACCGCCCTCTGAGGCAGAGAATTCCACAGCCTCACCACTCTCTGTGAGAAAAAATGTTTCCTCGTCTCCGTTCTAAATGGCTTACTCCTTATTCTTAAACTGTGGCCCCTGGTTCTGGATCTTATGATCTTACGGTGAACTTATAGAGGTGTATAAAATCATGAGAGGAATAGATCGGGTAGATGCATAGCATCTCTTGCCCAGAGTAGGTGAATCGAGGACCAGAGGACAAAGGCTTAAGGTGAAGGGAAAAGATTTAATAGACATCTGAGGGGTAACTTTTTCACACAAAGGGTGGTGGCTGTATGGCACCCATAAGCTGCCAGAGGAGATAGTTGAGGCTGGAACTATCCCAATGTTTAAGAAACAGTTAGACAGGTGCATGGATAGGACACGTTTGGATGGATAATTTTCCAAACGCAGGCAGGTGGGACTAGTGTAGCTGAGACATGATGGCAAGTTGGGCTGACGGGCCTGTTTCCATACTGTATCACTCTAAGACTCTCTATGTCCTCTGATTCTCGATTCCCCTACTCTCGGCAAGAGACTCTGTGTGTCTCCCCGATCTATTCCTCTCATGATTTTATACACCTCATGGTTCTCATGGTCCCTTCTCCAAAATGAAGGAAGATTTTCTCACACTTGTTCCCTGACACCTTGACGGCAGGTCAGAGGGGATTGATGAGATAGTCTGTCTTAAATGCCAGAAAACGGCCAGCACAAGAACAGCGTGAACGTCACTAAAACAGCACAAAAATACCGGTAAACCTCCATCTGCTTGTACTCTCTGCAATGTAACGTCAAACCATCATAGATGTGGGCTCTTTTAAATTGGCGTCACTGATTGCGATCCAGCACAGATGATTAAAGAAGGCACCGGTCAAGAATAATTGGAAAATAAAGTCTGAGCGGTGTCGGAGGAGAACATAAGGTCATACAGCGTGGAAACAGGCCCTTCGGCCCAACTTGCCCACGCCGGCCAACATGCCCCACTTACATTTGTCATGTTGGGCAGCACAGTGGCGCAGAGGCAGAGTTGCTGCCTCACAGCGCCAGAGACTCGTGTTCGCTCCTGACTGCGGGTGCTGTCTGTACAGAGTTTGTACATTCTCCCCGTGACCACATGTGCTTTCTCCGGGAGCTCCGGTTTCCACCCGCACTCCAAAGACATACAGATTTATAGGTTAATTGGCTTCGGAAAATTGTACATTATCCCCAGTGTGTAGGGTAGTGCTGGTGTGTAGGATAGTGCTGGTGTGTAGGGGAGTGCTGGTGTGTAGGGTAGTGCTGGTGTGTAGGATAGTGCTGGTGTGTAGGATAGTGCTGGTGTGTAGGATAGTGCTGGTGTGTAGGATAGTGCTAGTGTGTAGGATAGTGCTGGTGTGTAGGGTAGTGTTGGTGTGTGTAGTGCTGGTGTGTAGGGTAGTGCTGGTGTGTAGGGTAGTGCTGGTGTGTAGGGTAGTGCTGGTGTGTAGGGTAGTGCTGGTGTGTAGGGTAGTGCTGGTGTGTAGGGTAGTGTTGGTGTGTAGGGTAGTGCTGGTGTGTAGGGTAGTGCTGGTGTGTAGGGTAGTGCTGGTGTGTAGGGTAGTGCTGGTGTGTAGGGTAGTGCTGGTGTGTAGGGTAGTGCTGGTGTGTAGGGTAGTGCTGGTGTGTAGGGATTGTTGGTTGGCATGTGCAAAATGGGCCGAATGGCCTTTTCCTGCGCTGTCTGAAGTCTAAAGTCATCTGTCTCTGTTTTTCATGTGGAAGACAGTTTTTTTATCGTGTTTTATTGGACTTCACTGTTATATCTTTGCACTAAATATCTGCCCTGTGGATGGCTGCATTGTATTTACGTATAGTCTTTTCTTTGACTGGATTGCAATCAAACAAAAGCTTTTCACTGTACCTCGGTACACGTGACAATAATAAACTAAACTACATGACCTTTATGCATCATAATTCATCTGTCTAGTAGTTACACTCTTTGTATCACTCATTGTACACTCTCCACAGCCAACAATGAACCATTGTGGGCTCCACCTTTCCTTGATCATCTTTGCTATCTTTTGATTTGTGCTTTAGCATAACTCATTCTTTTGTTCTTTATACTTTTTCATGCTCTGGTTTCCTCCCACACTCCCCGGACTCTCGGTCTGAAGAAAGGTCTCGACCCGAAACGTCACCTATTTCTTTTCTCCAGAGATGCTGCCTGACCCCCACAGAATTACTCCAGCTTTTTGTATCTATCTTCTTTGCTATTTGGCTTTGTTGGTTCAGATATGATCAGGGTTTGCCTTTTTCAGTTTTTGTGTTTTTAGATCAGTTTGGGTTTGTCTTTAAGATTTTCTGCAAAATTAACTATTTTGATTATTTAAGATGCAGAAATTCACTCTTGAACTATACAACTTCACTATGCCTCTTAAATAAGCAAATGTGGTTCACATAAGGGTCACTCAAGATGCATAGACTTTCAGACTCCATGAAGCAGGATTAAATTGGAATTGGCAAAAGTAACAAATGCAGACTACTTAAGACTTTAATTAAATCTTCAATCCATTCACGCAGTTGCAAACAAAGATCCTATAGCGAGCAAGATAGTCCACTCGAGGGAAAAATGCGTAGTAGGGTCATGGGCAGAGTCGTGGGTAATCTTCGGCCCCATTTCCGTAACCGGCTTCTGTCTCCGCACCAAAGATCCCGTAGCGGAGGCAAAGATACTAGAGCGGAGACGGGAGCCGGTTACGGAAACCTCCTCGTAAACATTAAAGATCTTGGGTAAAAATCTTCTCCTCATTTTCTTTCTGCTTCTCTGCCTCACAATAAAAAGCAAAAAGATGCCCATGTTCCTTCCACAGCGTGTGGGAAGTCTGGGCCGGATCAGCACGGCTGGGACGCCAGGGTAAAGTTGCGGGGAGGTTTGCAAATGTATTTTTAACAGATTTATAATTTATTAACATATTAATCGTCAACAAAAAATAACAGAAGTATGAATTAACAGGATTATGAATCTAACACTATAATCACACACACACAAACTGTTCCCCCGCAACGCTGATTACACCGCGAGAGGGATAACCAAAGTCGGGTCGGGTTACTGAAATGGCCGAAGAAATGGCCCACGTTCTGCTCCGTTGCGTACTACACGTCAGCCCATTGGATTTAACAGGAGTGGACTATCTTGCTCGCTATGGGATCTTTGGTTGCAAACACGTTTTAGTCTTTCACCCAATTTTCACCCAAGCTTCTGGTCTCTCTCCTTACTGTTAGGGGTGGTGCAGCGGTAGAGTTGCTGCCTTACAGCGCCTGGTACGGGTGCTGTCGGTAACGGAGTTTGTACGCTCTCCCTGTGATTTAACCGTGGGTATCCTCCGGGTGCTCTGGTTTCCTCCCACATTCCAAAGACATGCAGGTTTGTCGGTTAATTGTCTGCGGGAAAAATGGTTAATTACCCCTAGTGTGTAGGATAGTGCTAGTGTACAGGGTGGTGGCCGGTCGGCGCGGACTCAGTGGGCCAAAGAGGATATTTTCGCATTGTGTCTCTAAAGTCAAAATTACAGATATATATCGTTGATCAGTGGAGAGATTACAGTGGTCAAATTTCTGTTGCAGCTCCTTGAACGATATGTATTGCAATGAATGAAAGCACAGATTCCACATCATTGATATTTATATCCTGCATGGTGTTTTATCGATGAGGGGAAGGGGGGAGAAATTCCAGGTAGGATAGGGTCTAAAGCAGGGTCTCGACCTCAGACATCACCCATTCCTTCTCTCCAGAGATGCTGCTGGTCCTGCTTTTTGTGTCTATCTTCGGTTTGAACCAGCATCTGTAGTTCCTTTCTCCACACTTCCTGATCGGACTGTGGAAGAAAGCAGCTTCCGTTTTATAGTTCGCCGTCTGTTAAAGCTGAGAATTCAAGCTCTGGGTATGATCCAGGTTTACAGTGGCGCAGCCGGTAGAGGCACTGCCTCACAGCGCCAGACACCCGGGTTCGATCCTGACCTCGGGTGCTGTCCGTGTGGAGTTTGCACGTTCTTCCTGTGACCCTGTGGGTTTCCTCCGGGTGCTCCCGTTTCCTCCCACATCCCAAAGTTGTGCGGATTTGTGGGTTAGTCAGCCTCTGTAAACTGACCCCAAGTGTGTGGGAATGGATGAGAAAATGGGATAGCATAGAACTGAGTGTGAATGGTCGGCGCGGACTTGGTAGGCTAAAGGGCCTGTCTCCAGGCTGTATCATTATCCCAAACTAAATTACCTGACAGTCCCTCTCCCCTGACTCTCAGTCTGAAGAAAGGCCTTGATTCGAAACGTCACCCATTCCTTGTATCCAGAGATGCTGCCTGTCCTGCTGAGTTGCTCCAGCTTTTTGTGTCTGCCTTCAGCCTAAACCTCCATCTGCAGTTCCTTCCTACACATAACCTATGACCATAGGGGTTTCCTCCAGGTGCTCTGGTTTCCTCCCACAACCCAAAGTTCAGTTTAGTTTAGTTTATAGTCACGTGTACCATCCCACCAACAACTAGAGAGCAGACCTGAGCTACTATCTACCGTATTGGAGACCCTCGGACCTTCTTTGATCGGACTTTACTGGCTTTACCTTGAACTAAACGTTATTCACGTTGCTCCCTTTGTCGTGTATCTGTACACTGCGAATGCCTCGATTGTAATCGTGTGTTGTCTTTCTGCTGGCTGGTTAGCTCGCAACAAAAGCCTTTCGCTGTACCTCAGTACACGTGACAATAAACTAAGCACCATAAACACTGGAGATGGACACAAAATGCTGGATTAACGCAGCGGGACAGGCAGTATCTCTGGAGCGAAGGAATGGGTGACGTTTCGGCTCAAGACCCTTCCTTCTCTCGCTGAGTTACTCCAGCATTTTGTGTCTCTCTACGGTGTAAGCCAGCATCTGCAGTTCCTTCCTACTCAATAAACACTGATACTCCGATGATAAGATCAGTGAGAAAGAAGTCATTTTCACCTGAAGCCATCTCACCAACCACTTTGGCTGAGCAACGTGCTGTCAACCCTTCTTCTTGTGTCTTTTGCTTCCAGACTTTGAAAAGGAAAGAGAAGGAGTATGAGCACGAGATGGAGCGCCTTGCGCGAGAGAAGATTGCCTCCCAGCATCAGTTAGCGGAGCTGAAGAAGGAGCTGAGCCAGCGGATGGATATTATTGAAGTGGATCGCATTCTCCGTCAGGCGGTGCAACTGGAGGACGATCAATGCTCTACCTCAACTGCCTCCGGTAAGCCTCGGCTCAACGCGCCGAACGTCACCACAGTGGGGCAGCAGTAGAGTTGCTGCCTCACAGCGCCAGAGACCCAGGGTCGACCCTGACCACGGGTGCTGTCTGTACGGAGTTTGTACATTCTCCCTGTAACCGCATTAATTTGCTCCGAGATCTTTGGTTTCCTCACACACTCCAAAGGCGGACAGGCCTGTCAGGTAATTGGCTTGGTATAATTGTAAATTGACCCAAGTCTTCTTCTTTCGTGTGGCGTGCACAGCCTAAAGTTGTTGGACAACTTGTTCTATTTGATCTTCCGTTTGTGCACGTCGAGTTGATTGCATTAGTCGAAACAGGGCGGACCAGGTGAAGGTTGCAATCTTCCACCCCGTCGACCCAAGTGTGTGTAGGATATGCTCCCCGCTGGATTGCAACCTTGTCGTGGTCGGGGAGCTTGTGTGTCTCAGTGACCCCTAGAGCTACGCCAGCGGGAGATTCGTCTCCTGTTAGGGTCTCCCATGCTGGACAGGTCGAAGGGTAGAGGCGAGACGAGGAGCGATCCACTGGTCCTCCAGGTTGGAGGTTGAGCAACTGAAGGAATCAACACTACTGAGTGGAGGACCTTCGCTGCTGCCCTACATGCCAGGAGGCATAATAGCTAGTAAGTAAGTACATAAGTGTGTAGGATGGTGGATTGTGTTAATTAGTTTAATTTAGAGAACAGGCTCTTCGGCCTATCGAGTCCGTGCCGACCAGCGATCCCCGCACATTAACAAGACCCTACACACACTAGGGACAATTGTTCTATGTTAACCCACACTCTAAAGACCTACAGGTTTGTAGGTTAGTTGGCTTGGTAAATTGCCCCTAGCATGCAGGATAGTGTTTATGTGCAGGGACCGCTGGTCGGTGCGGACTCGGTGGGCCGAAGGGCCTGTTTCCGCGATGTAGCTCTTAACTAAACTAAACTGAACTAAACACTCGCTACAGACCAGGGGCAATTTGCAGAAGGCCAATTAACCCACAAACCCGCAGGCCTTTGGGATGTAAGTGGAAACCGGAGCACCCGGAGGAAATCTACGCGGTCGCAGAGAGAACGTGCAAACTCCACACTGATGCGGTTCCCCCACACAAATAAATTGATTTGGATTTCCTTGGGGAAGAATGGTCATTTTATTTTGAAAGGAAACATCAAAAAGATTTTGTAAGAAGCAGGGAGGGGCTGAAATTGGCCAAGTTTCACGTCAATATGGAACGACTGGCTGCCTCCTTTTTAATGGCGTGATCAGCCTTTTGTGGAGATCGTCATGGCAACCAGCTTGGATGTCGAGGAAACACCAGAAGATTTGTAAATGGGTTTCCCAGCAGGTTATTTAGTCATGTATTGTGTTGCAACTGCGCAAACAGGGTGGGGAGATCCTTTTTCAGCTCTTTTAAAAAGGAAGGGATTGCTCTGAAATTCATTTTGTTTTAGTTTAGAGAGACAGCGTGGAAACGGGCCCTTCGGCCCACCCAGTCCGTGCCGACCAGCAATTCCCCGCACACTAGCACTATAGTTGCATAGACCAATGTCCACAATGGGGTGGAGGTGAATCGGACAGTACCCTGGTGTTCCAGGCACGCATAACTCTCTGTGAAAAAAACCTTGGCCTGCATCTCCAAGTGCGGACCAGCCAAAGTCCTATGAATCTATAATGTGACTTCCTGACTCAATGTGCCAACCAATGGAGGCAAGCATAGCTCCTGGCTTCTAAGCAAGTTCCAAGTGACTGTCGTGGTGTCAAACATTAGCGTATTTAATTTACGTTTAATATTTGTTGCGTTTAAGTTTCTAGCAGTGCGTGGTGCATTAGAGACATGGGAGGGGTATAATTAGTGGGTCAGAGGTGTATTGTTGTGTTATTATTACATGACCTCAGTTGGTCTGGCAAAACGGATAATCAAACGAGGCGATGGAATCAAGGGTGCTCGGAAATCACAGGTGGATCCATACCTTTGTTTTTTTTACGTTTTCGAGATACAGCGCAAAAACAGGCCCTTCGGCCCACCGAACCCGTGCCATCCAGCGATTCCCGTACACTTACACCATCCTACATACACTAGGGACAATTTGCAATTATACCAAGCCCATTAGCCTACAAGCCTGCACGTCTTTGGAGTGTGGGAGGAAACCGGAGCACCCGGAGAAAACCCATGCTGTTCATGAGGAGAACGTACAAACTCCATACAGACAGCCCCCATAGTCAGGAACGAACCTGGGTCTCTGGCGCTGTAAGGCAGGAACTCTACCATTGCGCCACCGTGCCGCCCACGACACCTTTTATATTAAGTAACTAATTGTACCCGTTTTTTTTGAATAATTCATTGTCAAAATTATGTTTGCAACTATTCATTATCGAATCTTTGAAATAATAATTATTTCCTAATTTTGAATGAAAGAGTCAGTAATTAATACCAGAGTTAAAAAGGTTTATTATTGTCCCGTAGACCGAGGTACAATGAAAGCTTGGTTTTGCATTCTGTCCAAACAGATCAAGTTTCCCATGCAAAGATACAATCGAGTGAAATTAAGTACAATAGGTAGAGCCAAGGGAAAGATGCAGAGTGCAGAATATAGTATCCAGCGTTATAGTGCACCAGTGCCATAGACAGGGTGGCGCAGTGGTAGAGTTGCTGCCTTACAGCGGCAGAGGCCAGGGTTCGATCCTGACCACGGGTGCTGGCTGCAAGGAGATTGTATTTTCTCCCCGTGACCTGTGTGGGTCTCTGGCGCCGTCAGGTGCCAACGGTACTGCTGGCGCCAGGCGGAAGAGGGCTCTGCCTGCCTCTATTCCGGGGTTACTCTCGTGCCCGGGTTGTTTCAGAGAGGGACTACCCGCTGTCCACGGGCACCCTGGGGAATTTCCGGGACTGTTGGCGGTGGAATTTATCCTTAACAAGAATTGTGAAATAGTTATTTAATATTCAGTGTTTAAGAAGACTTAGTTTGTTTGTGTTGTTTTGTATTGTACTTACCATTTTTGTAAATAATTGATTAAAATTATCTTTGGTGCGAAAAAATCCGTGCCGTGCCATAAATGCAGCGTTAACTATGTTCTCCTTTTGCTTTTCCCATCCATTGCAGAGGGCGAAGATAACGTTACTGATGATATCGAGGTCACGAGGCCCATGAACGCACTGGCCAGAACGTCGCACCAGGAGCTGCTGAAGGCCGGTTCTTCGTCTTCCGCCACCGTGGGCGCTGGCCCGTCGCCGCTGCTGACTCAGCACTTGACCCTGCAGCCGACGCAGGGCCCCAGCCCGGCGGCGCAGGTTCAGATCCAGCCGCAGGCCTTGCTGCCGGCGCAGACTCACCTGGTGGCGCCCGCGGCCCTGCAGCCCACGGTGATCGCCCATGCGGCCGGGGCGTCCCACGCCTCCGTCATCCAGGCGGCGGTGAACCACCACCATCACCACCACCACCACCAACACCACCATCACCAGGGGAAGCACGTGGCCCACATCGCCCCGGCAACTGTGCAGCTCGCCACCGCCACCACCACCGGCCACATCACCGTGCACCGGGCCTCCCTGGCTCACCTGCCCCACCTGGGGCAGCACCTGTGCCCGCAGCCGCTGGCGGTGAACCAGCCCGCCGTGGGTCACCTCACGCACGCCACCGTCACCCACCAGCAGGTCAATGGGGCCCCTCCGGCCGGCACGGCCCCCGTGGCAACGAAACAGGCAGCCGGGGCCCAGGTGGTGCACCAGCAGCTGGTCGGGCAGCCTCTCCTGAACCCTGTCACCATGGTGACCATGCCCTCTTTCCCCATCAGCACTTTGAAGCTGGCCTGAACCTGAACTTTGACCCCAGGAGCAGCACCCCCCGCCCCCTCCCCCCTCGACTTCCCTTCTTACTCCTACACATTCCGGACGGCAGGTCACCAGCACGAGATGTATCGGTGACGCGGGGGGTGGGAGGGGGCGGGCTGGGTTGGGATGTGGGGGGAGGGGTGGAGTGCAGATTCCGATGGGAGAAGGCCTGGCACGGTCGGCAGATCACACGGCTCCAAGCTGGCAGAAGGAATTGAATCCACGAGAGAACTGCAGACGCTGGCTTTGCAGAGAAAAAGACGCACAAAGTGCTGGAGTAACTCTGGGGCAGGCAGCAGCATCTCTGGAGGGCGCGGGTGGATAGGTGACGTTTCGGGTTGGCACCCTTCCTCAGAGGCAATATGGACAGGCAAAATTCCTCGGATCCGAAACGTCTTCTATTCTCTGGAGATGCTGCCTGAGAACTACCCCTGTACCTTGCGTGTCTTTTAATGGGAATCGAACACACCCTGCACAGTTGTAGCTGCTGAGCAGAGCAGATTGAGCTGTACTGAGCAACCTTTGTGTGTGTGTGTGTGTGTGTGTATGTGTGTGTGCACGTGCATGTGTGTGTGTGTGCACTTTGTTGTTGGTGAATTTACAAAAAAACATGTTGGTAAGACTATGCTCTCAATTTTTTCCTCGCTTCCCTCACCAGAAAGATAATCTGGATGGGTATCATTGAGATTGGGAATGGAGAGAGAGGGAGTGGGAGAGAGGGAGAGGCCGAAAGGTAGATATATAGATAGATAGATAGATAGATAGAGAGATAGAGCGAAAGAGAGGGAGAGGGGGATAGATAGATATGTAGATAAATAAATAGAGCGAAAGTTAGAGAGATAAAGGGAAAGAAAGAGAGAGAGAGATAGTGAGTGAGAGGGAGAGAAAAACGAGAGTGAGAGAAAGAGAAGGGAGTAGTTGTATGAAAATGAAAATGGCCTCGGTAGAGTTGAGTTTTACAACCGGTAGGTTCAATACACATGGTAATTCATGGCCACAACATGTTGAGTGCATGCATGCACGTGTGCGTGTGCGTGTGTGTATGATGGAATGTGTGGGCTGGTGGGCAGGGCCGCAGACCTAACATGTACTGCAAGAGGTCAGAAGCCAAACCAGGCTCCATGCCCCCAGCTTTCTGAATATATTTCTCAAGTTACCTTGTGAGGACCAATTTTTTTTTTTTTTTTTAAAGATGAATTGTTGTGGTCTTTGCATAAAATGCACCTTGTGGACAAAATTGGCTGCAACCACAGCAACAAACAAAGGCGGCCGCAAGCTGCCCCAAGTTCTGGGCGCGATGACAAGATGGCGGCCGGGGAGGGGAGAGGAGACTGATCATGTGACCCAGTCCCATTGTGTCGTCTCTGTGGGTCCCAGCGGTTTACTGAGCTTAAAGTGAGTTTATGTCAATGAACTGTTTTAAGGCTGGCATCATTACTGTGTGTGCTACAAATGAAATGTCTTTCATATGGGGACCTTTTTTTTAATTTAAAAGTCTTTTGCAATAAAGTTTTCTGCTTTCTTTGATTTAGGCCCAGAATACAGTCTGATTTGACTAAAACCCAATTTAATAAACCCATGATGTTGAGGCTAAAATATGCCCAGCCTCAATGACCAGGGCGGCAGGATGGCGCAGCGGTAGAGTTGCTGCCTCACAGCGCCAGAGACCCAGGTCGGATCCTGACCGCGGTGCTGTCCGTGCAGAATTTGTACGTTCTCCCCGTGACCTGCGTGGGTTTCCTCTGGGTGCTCCGGTTTCCTCCCACACTCCAAAGACGAACAGGTTTGTAGGTTAATTGGCTTTGGTAAAAATTATGTTGTCCCTAATGTGTAGGATAGTGCTAATGTACGGGGTCAGCGCGGACTTGGTGGACCGAAGGGCCAGTTTCCGTGCTGTATCCTTTAACCAAACTAAACTAAGACTCTATCCGAAGATTCTGCAATGATAAATGTCTCTTTGACTGCGTATCAGGGGAGTGCTTTACTAAGTGTGTGTAGGTGAAATAAAATCCTGCCACCGAGCTTTGTACTGAAACCCCAGTTTACGTCATTCACACTAAGCATAGCCCCGTTTAAAAGTACAAATATATATATATATAAATAGATGTCTCAGGTATTTTCAGTGTGGCTCCAATCATGAATTTCTCAGATGAATTTTTTTCTTAAATCATGGTGAAATTACTTGAAAACGATATGCTGTGCACTGGCCGAGGGAAAGGATCTTTGAAAATCAGGACCGCTTTCCTCAGAACTCATCTCTACACAAAATGCTGGAGTAACTCTGCGGGACAGGCAGCATCTCTGGTGAAAAGGAATGGGTGACATTTTGGGTTGAGACCCTTCATCAGACTCGGGTGCACGGTGTCGCTGATTTAGTTGTATGAGGGGCGGGGGGGGGGCAGAATATTGCAGAGGAAAGTTGAAGTGGAAGGTTTGTCACTGCCGTGGTCTCAATACTGTGATCGGGTCTCTCAGTGCTGGCATGGTACGGATAGAAATGTCACGTTTCTTTTTCTCTAAGCTGTGTGCTGTGTGTCCGATGCTTAACTTCACTTGCAGGTATTCTATCTATCCCGGTCACTCACTGATGGGGTTACAAATAGTAAAAACCAGCTTGGGTTCAGCCCAAGCCTAGACCAAGCTACTGATCGGGGCAACTTTTTGTATCAGGACCCTTCTTCAGACTGCAAGCAGCATAGTGGTTCAGCGACTAGGGGTGCTGTCTGTACAGAGTTTGTACGTTCTCCCTGTGACCGCGTGGGTTTCCTCTGGGTGCTCCGGTTTCCTCCCACACTCCAAAGATGTACAGGTTTGTAGGATAATTGGCTTTGGTAAAAATCATAAATTGTCCCTAGAGTGTAGGATAGTGCTAATGTACTAGGGCGTCAATGAACTGGGTGGGCTGAAGGGCCTGTTTCCGCGCGGTATCTCGAAACTAAACCAAACTAAACCATATTCCTTATGTTCTCAGCTTAATTAAGAGATAGGTCGAGATTCTTCTTAATTCTGAAGAAGGGTCTCAGCCCGAAATATAATCTCTCCACGTTCTCAATGGAGAAAGTTATCTATCCACGATAGATGATGTTTTGGGTTGAGACCCTTCTTCAAACCGAAGAGAAGGGTCGCGACCCGAAGCGTTGCCTATCCTTGTTCTCCAGAGATGCTGCCTGACCCGCTGAGTCACTCCAGCAGTTTGTGGCCTTACATTATTTAAACTGGTGCATCTATACCACCCCAGGAACTGCACTTAAAACACTAAACACTTGTTGGGTCTTAAGAATCTGTCATAGAGTCATATAGCCGGGATGTAGACCCTTCGGCCCAGCTTGTCCAGACCGACCAAGGTGCCCAACTACGCTAGTTCCACTTTCCCTCTTCAGGCCCATCTCTCTCTAAACCTTTCCTATCCATGCACCTGTTTTTTAAATGTCATTGTGTATTTTTTTGTGACTATTATTTGAGTTGCAATCCATGTGCATTATCACACCTCAGTATTCACCCACTTGCTTGTTTTAACGCTGTTTGTCTAGCGTTACGACTCGCAGAACGAACACACAAACAGCGGCAGTACTGAGTAAGCTTAGCTGAGGGTTTAGTTTAGTTTGATATAGTTTATTGTCATATATCCGTGCACCGAGGTACAGTGAAAAGCTTTCACAGTGAAAACTTCACTCTCGATCCTTGCCACTGCCTGTTCACCCACCCTCGGCCCCGTTTAATTGCAACTAAAGTACCATTCCAGAACGATTCTGCCATATAATGTGGTGATATTTCAAACAGAAAATATATTTTTGCAAAATTAAAAAAAAACAAAACAAATTGTTACAGTTTTATAAACTCCGGCTGCTTAAAGGGCCTGTCCCACTGTACGAGGTAATTCAAGAGTTCTCCCCGAGTTTCCCCTGATTCGATCTCGGAGAATTTCGGTAATAGCTGCTCGTAGGTACTCGGGGCTCTCGTGGACATTTTTTAACATGTTGGAAAAACTTCACGAGCTTACCGCGTTTGCCGAGTACCTGCCGTTAGCGTTATGAGCCGCTAAGAGACGTCCCGAGCTCCGACGTACCCGCTACGTGCATTCTACGTACTTACCACGAGTTTGATTGTTTTTTAAACTCGGGAGAGCTCTTGGCTAAACTCGTATAGTGGGACAGGCCCTTAACAATTTGTCTAAGAAAATGTGTAGGGAGCGGATGTGAAAGTGGGATAACATAGAACTAGTGTGAACAGGTGATCGATGGTTGGCCTGGACTCGGTGGGCCAAAGGGCCTGTTTCCCTGCAGTATCTGTAAACTAAACCGGTGAGCAATATGATTAAACACAGCTTCAGAAAAGAGGATGAACTTTTGTTTTGTTTATTGCAAGGATGTTGTAATACAAAACAAGAGGTGCAGCAGGTAGAGCCGTTGCGTCACACCACCAGAGACCCAGGTTCGATCCTGACTATGGGCGCTGCCTGTATAGAGTTTGCACGTTCTCGCTGTGACCGCGTTGGCTTCCTTACGGGTGCAAAGATGTGCGGGTTTGCAGGTTAATTGGCCTCTGTAAATTGCCCCCTAGTGTGTAGGGAGTGGATGAGAAAGTGGGATAACAGAGAACCAGTGTGAGCAGGTGATCGATGGACAGCATGGACTCAGTGGGCCAAAGGGCCTGCTTCCATGCTATATTAAAAAAATCTGTGCATATACTATGTTATATATCCATGCTGTAAATGTTCAAATGCACTTATGTGGCTAGCTTCTGGTAAGGCTATTGTATTTTAAAAGTTAACCTTACTGGGATCGAAGATATTATTTGCTGGGTGTTTAATTATTCCAAATTTCCCACTATTTCCCTTTGTGATTTGAAAAACTTTAGTGAACACAGTTCTCAGTCAACATTGAGGGAGGGGGAGAAAGAAAACAGTGTTTCATTTACTTTAGTTTAGAGATCCAGCATGGGAACAGGCCCTTTAGCCCATTGAGTCTACGCTGACCATCGATCACCTATTCACACTAGTTCTATCTTATCCCACTTTATCCATCCACTCCCTACACAATTTACAGAGAGCTCATTAATCTACAGACCCAAATGTCTTTGGGATATGGGGGAGAAACCGGAGCACCCGGAGGAAACCCACGCGGTCACAGTGCAAAGTCCACACACATACACCCGAGGTCAGAATCGAACCCGTGTCTCTGGCGCAGTGAGGTGAGGCAGTGGCTCTACCCGCTGCACGGCCGTGCCGCCCCTGGTGTTCGCTCTCCCTGCTGACGCCAGGCGTTGATCTGCATCACGTGGATTGTGTGAGTGAGCCTGGTGCGAGGAACCCAGCACTTTAACCTTGTCCGCATCGTCCAGTGGGCTGCTATTAGTTTCCTCTGGCTTCTCTCACTCGTAACAAGCTCCTGAATGAAGCAATGTCTGACATGGAATAGCACCCTTGGCAATGGGAGTCAAAAAGAGATAATAAAAAATAGAGGCATGGCGGTACAGTTGCTGCCTTACAACGTCAGTGACCCGGGTTTGATCCTGATTACAGGTGCTTTTCTGTACATTCTCCCCGTGACCTGTGTGGGTTTTCTCCGGGTGCTCCGGTTTCACCTCACACTCCAAAGACGTACAGGTTTGTAGGTTAATTGGCTTGGTATAAATGTAAATTATCCCTAGTGTGGGAGGATAGAGTTAGTGTGCAGGGATCGCTGGTCGGCGTGGACTCAGAGGGCCGAAGGCCCTGTTTCCACGCTGTATCTGTAAACAAACAACAATTGATTTTTATTGAACACAGTGTCCAGGGAGCAGACATCCTCTGTTTGGTATTTAAGGTGAAGAAATCTCACTCATGGTATTAGTACACATTTTTACCTCAAAGAAAGGAAATAGAACAGGTAGGGATTTCTTTATTTCAAGTGAAAATTTCAATTTCTTGTCTGCATTACCTTGACTGGAGTGGGGAAAAAACTATCCAATAATATATTCTCTGCTTACGAGAAGCTTAAAACTGAAAGATCGTGTTGTTGATTCATTGAAGGTGAATGATGAGGAGATTGTTTTATAACAGCTGTACTCCAAAAAGCCACATGAATTGTGGGGAAGCTACATAAGTTCTAGGAGCAGAATTAGGCCATTCGGCCCATCAAGTCTACTCTGCCATTCAATCATGGCTGATCTATCTTTCCTTCTTAACCGCATTCTCCTGCCTTCTCCTCATTACTCCTGACACCCGTATTAATCAAGAATCTATCTATCTCTGCCTTAAAAATATCTATGGACGTGGCCACCACAGCCTTCTCTGTTACTGCGAAATACAAGGAAACGTTTTCTGGAAATCGTTAAAAAAAAAAATCAAAACCGCTGATGCTGGAAATCTGAAATTAAAATGGAAAATGGTGGAAAAAAGTCAGCTGGTCAGGCAGCATCTGTGGAAAGGGAAGCAGTCAACATATCGGGCCTGTTGCCCTTCATCAGCACTGGGAGAGCGGCTGATATAAACTAGTTTTCAATGGGAGAGAAGGTGGGGGAAGGATGAGTAGAACAAAGGCAATGTCTATGCTGGGAGGTGTCGGGCGGCCTCATGGTGGGAAGTTCACAAGTTCATAAGTTATTGGAGCAGAATGAGGCCATTCAAGCCTACTCTGCCTTTTAATCGCGGCTGATCTATCATTCCCTCCCAACTCCATTCTCCTGCCTGCTCCCCGTAACCCCTGACACCATTTGGCAGCAAGTTGAAATTTCTCGGACTGTGTAACGAACGCCTTGTTCAAAGAATTGTCACGTTGCCTAACTGCGAACTCCAGGTGAAATAATGTGGCTTGCACCCAAGTCGTGTATATTTGTGCAATGACGTAGTCTCTCAGTTGGACAAAGCACGCACAAAGCAGTAACGCCAGCTGCATTAACAGTGTTCGTGACACCAGCCCGCAACAACCTGACCTTAACCTGAACATAAAATCAGTCTGCCAGCAACGCCCGTATATTTCTAACCAGGTTACAGACTTCTGTTGTGAGCGCATTGCTATTTGAACTCATTTAATACCACCTCTACAAGAAAAAGCAGCTTCTTCTTGAGATGGGCTTTACAGTAACGTGATTCAGTAACAGGCTGTTTTAACTGTTGAAGGAGTTTTTATGACACCAGGCAAACCAAATAAAAATCTTGACTGGGACTTTTAACTGAAATAAAAGAAAGCAGAATAAATCCCCCTTCCCCATTAGAGAGACATTACTTTTTTATCATTAATGTTTGTGGTGAATGCCTATCACTGTGTGACAACTTTTTTGTTTAAACTATTGAGGGGAAAACTGTTTAAAAGTAAAAATCTCTGTGTGAAGATTTTTGAAGTGTTAAATGGACCAGGTGTGTGGAAAAAATATTAGTGGATTTTTGTATATAATGTATTTTTACTATTTAGCTGTAATATAATGGCTTTCGTTCAAAAAAAATCTCAGTATCAATGTGTATAATATTCTCATATCCATCTATCAAGCAAGATGCACATGCGCAAGATACTATAAAATAAAGATACACCTGCACTGATCTGGTCTCTGTAAGTTTGATTCATTTCTGAAGTATGGAGAAATATTGCAATCTTTGCCCAAAGGTTGCCTTTCCTCCACTTCCCTTGATGTTATCCAGACTTCTCCCCTCTCCCTAAGGCAAGGCAGTGAGGTTAATGGACCCGATAAGGATATATGGGATTGGTGGGCATAAAGGCAGATAGGATGATGTGGACAGACCACATTTGGAGTATTGTGAGCAGTTTTGGGCCCCATATCTGAGGAGGGATGTGCTGGCGTTGGAGAGGGGGAAGAGGAGGTTGATAAGAATGATCCTGGGGATGATTGGATTTATGTAGGCAGAGCGTCTGATGAATCCGGGTCTGTACTCGCTGGAGTTTAGAAGGATGAGTGGGAATCTCATTGAAACCTACCGAATAACAAAAGGCCTGGATAGAGCGGATGTGGAGAGGATATTTCCAGTAGTTGGAGAGTCTAGGACTAGAGAGCACAGGCTCAGATTAAAGGACGTGCCTTTAGAATAGAGATGAGGAGGAATTTCTTTAGCCAGAGGGCGACAAGTCTGGAATTAATTGCCAAAGATAGCTGTGGAGGCCAAGTCATTGGGTATTTTTAAAGTGGAGATTGATAGGTTCTTGATTAATAAGGGCGTCAAAGGTTACGGGGGGAAGGCAGGAAAGATAGATCAGCCTTGATCGAATGGCAGAGCACACTTGATGGGCCGAATGGCCTAATTCTGCTCCTATATCTTATGAAACCACTGGCTCCTTGTTGAGGGAGTCAGTGCAAAGGAAGGGTGTGTAAATGTCATCACATCCAACAATATTACAAAGGGGAAATGTAGAAACAAGGAACTGCAGGAGCTGTTATACAAAAAAAAATCACCAAGTGCTGGAGTAACTCAGCGGGTCAGGCAGCATCTCTCTGAAGGATACTGGTAGGTGACGTTTCAGGTTGGGGCCGTTCTTCAGACTGATTGTGGGGTGGGGGGGGAGGGGAAGAAACCTGGAAGAGGGGAGGGGAAGGATAAAGCATTGGCAGGTAGTAGGTGAACAGAAGCGAGGAGGGGTTTTGAGAGGCAGATGGCTGGACAAAGGCCAGAAATGATAAAACAGAATGTGTGAGACAAAAGGATTGCAGTGTTGTTAGTTGGAAGGCACCTACCTCACAGAAGGAGTGGCACGGCAGCAAAGTTGCTGCCTCAGAGCGCCAGAAACCTGGCTTTGATCCTGACTATGGGGCTGTCTGTACGGAGTTTGTACGTTCTCCCCGTGACCCGCGTGGGTTTCCTCCAGGTGCTCGGGTTTCCTCCCACAGGTTTGTCTGCTAATTGGCTTTGGTAAAATTGTAAATGGTCTCCAACATGTGGAGGATAGTGGTCGTGTGCGGGGATCGCCGGTCGGCCCCGAGTCGGTGGGTCGAAGGGCCTGCACCTCTAAACAGTACTTAACTAAAAAAACTAAATAGGAATGATGAGCAGCGAAACAATAAACAATGAGAACAAGTGATCATATGGTGTTTCAGAAGAGCATTGTGAAATTAAATTTGACACCAAACCACATTAAATCATAACAGGGTGGTGAGGTCGGGTTCCAGGTGAATGGGATGTTTACATGAGGAAAGTCCAAAGGCTTTTCTGCACCATTCACAGGCACAGGGCAGGTTTGTCATGTGTGGCACGGTGGCGCAGCGGTAGAGTTGCTGCCTCACTCCGCCAGAGACCCGGGTCCGATCCTCCCCATGAGTTTTCCCCGCGTGCGTTCCTGACCTAACATCCTCATTCATTGGAGATTCTCAGACCATCTATAATGGGACTTTACTGGACTTTGTCATGTACTAAACGTTGTTCCCCTTTTTCCGTGTCTGTACACTGTGGCCGGTTTGATTGTAAACATGCATAGTCTTTTGGCCGACTGGATAGTCGCAAAAAAACCATCGCACTGTACCTCGGAACACGTGACAATAATAAACAAAACTAAACTACACTAATATGATAAACGTAGAAAAGGTAGATGTGGGTTATTTAGTCAGAGGGCGGTGAATCTGTGGAATTCTTTGCCACAGAAGGCTGTAGAGGCCAAGTCATTGGGTATTTTCAAGGCAGAGATAGATAGATTTTTGATTAGTACAGGTGTCTGGGGTTATGGGGAGAAGGCAGGGGAATGGAGTTGAGAGGGAGAGATAGATCAGCCATGATTGAATGGCGGAGTAGGCTTGATGGGCAGAATGGCCTAATTCTACTATCACTTATGACTTTATGACGTACACAGGTGGGTGAGTCTTGAATCATGGGACATAGTTTCAAGATTAGGGGGTGGTTTTTTAAAAACTCAGACGTGCAGCAATTTCTCTTCATGGAGACGGGTGAATACTAATCTTTATTCCAGAGGATTGCGGAGGCTATAACTTACTTACTTTACTTTGATTTAGTTCCTCCCACACTGCCCATCAAGTCTGCTCCGCCATTCAATCATGGCTGATCTATCTCTCCCTCTCCACCCCATTCCCCTGCCTGCTCCCCATAACCCCTGACACCTGTACTAATCAAGAATCTATCAGTGTTCACCTTAAAAGTATCCATTGACTTGGCCTCCACAGCCGTCTGTGGCAGTGAATACCTCTGACTGAAGTTCCAGGTGTGGATTCCATTACATCGGCAAGACAAAGCGCAGACTTGGCGATCGTTTCGCTCCACAGCTACGCTCAGTCCGCCTTGGCCAACACAATCTCCCGGTTGCCAAACACTTTAACTCCCCCTCCCATTCCCACACTGACCTTTCTGTCCTGGGCCTCCTCCTCTGTCAGAGTGAGGCCCAACGCAAATTGGAGGAACAGCACCTCATATTTCACTTGGGCAGCTCACACCCCAGCGATATAAATCTTAAATATAGACACAAAAAGCTGGAGACCCTTCTCTTCAGACGTCTCGACCCAAAATGTCACCCATTCCTTCTCTCCAGAGATGCTGCCTGTCCCACTGAGTTACTCCAGGTTTTTGAGTCTATCTTCGGTTTAAACCAGTATCTGCAGCGCCTTCCTACACAATATGAATCTTGAAATGTCTAACTTCATGCCTCCCACACCATAGTAGTCGTCACTGTTTGTGTAACTCGTTATCACCAAGCACACAGCCAACAATGGACCATTGTGGGCTCCACCTTTCCTTGATCATCGCTGCTTTTTGCATGTCTCCCATTCATTTGTGCTGTTTACCTTCTATACCTCTCGTTTCCCTCTCCACTAACTCTCAGTCTGAAGAAGGGTCTCGACCTGAAACCTCACCGATGTGGGGCCTTGTGGTGGTTGAGCCCCTTATAGATTGAACCCTCGTCAGTAGAGGTGGAGCGGTCACGTGACTGAGTTTGGCGGGAGTTTTTGCGAGTGGAGATTGTCATCAGTCCACGGGTGTGTCCCACAGCAGCCGCAGAGCCTTTGCTGGAGCTCTGACCTAAGGGCCTGTCCCACTTTCACGACCTAACTCACGACCTCTGCCGAATTTGCCCTTGACTCGCAACATGGTCATCAGGAGGTCGTAGGTAGGTCGTAGCAGGCCGTGATGCTGGTCGGGTACTCGTGGCATCAAGTAGGTCGGGGCGTTTTTCTAGCCTGATGAAAAATGTCCACGAGTAAAAAAGTTTGTGAATTAGGACGTGAAAGTGGGACAGGTCCTTTAGCGCGGGTGAGTTTAACCGTTGTATTTGCCAATAAAGATTGTTTTATTCACACCGCATGAATTACTACACCTATTCAGATGCTGCCTGACCCGCTGAGTTTCTCCAGCATTTTGTCTCTGTTCTCAGCTCTCTTCCTTTCCCAGCCTATATTGCAGAATGTCTGCTGAAACAAAGTGGGTGTTTCCTCAAATCCCGCTGTGCGGCCTAGTCTGGGCCTGTCGTCCTGGAGCCTTCCTGCTTTGACGTTAGGTGGGGGTTGCATTGTTTCTTACCTGAGGGTACCATTGAGGTCCCGGTGAGCTGCGGCTATACCCTGGCAACAGCCCGGCTGGTCCGCCGCGGAGCCCGGAGAGGGGAGGCACCGAGCCCGTCCCTGCTCGCTCCTGTCGGCCGGCAACCGGAGAGGAGGATGGAGGGAGTCGGTGATGGTGGATGCTGGAGAAAGGGACGGTAGGAAGAACCAGGGAGCATCTTACCTTCAGCGCCCTCAAGCCCGTCTGCGGGACACGAAGGCTGAAGGTGGCCGGGCGAGGAGAGGGACAACGGTTCGCGGGACTATCCGGACGGAGGCGACAGCTACAATGGGCCTTTGTGGCTGGGACTGTATGGTGCCTCTTGCATATGTGTCCATGCATTATGTACTTGAATGGGTATTGTATTTATGTACCGTAATCATCTTCTACTTGCGCACGGCGCGCACAGCCTGGCGTGTTGGATAACTTGTTCTATTTGATCTTGTTTGATTGTCCACACCAGGTTGATCGCATTCGTCGAAACAGTGTGGACCACGTGAAGGTTGCAATCTCCCACCCCACGTACGCCAATAATCTGGATGCAAAAAAATAATTTCACTGTCCCTTGGTCTTAGACCCCCTTCGGTCGTGGCTGACCATGGGTGTCTCCAGGGTGCTATTCCCTATATGGAAGACGCCCGTGCGTGACTTTGTTTAACGTGGGGACACTGGTGCACAGACCGCCACCCCACGGTCCTTGACAGGTCTGGGTCAGGATCCAGTGGCATGGAGTCCAAGACGACCGGGGACCCTTTTCTGCTGCAGCCTTCGTCCGCCTTCCCAGCCGTTGTGACGCTCCACTAAGGTCAGCCATCGTCCTCCGCCTGTTCCACCGTTGAGGTCTTGGTTTGATCGCTCTTTGTCAGAGACCTCCCCCTCGACCTTACCGCCATGGGTGGCCCTACCAGGAGCATCGCTCCAGACGGCATCGCTCTCAAGATCTCAGGACCACACAAGCTTCTCCACCACGACAAGGTGACAATCCACGGAGAAGTACCTTGGCACCCGTGATAGTAACGAACCAACGAACCAGTGAATAATAAAGAGACATAAATCAATAAGATAATACTTTGCCAGCAAGAGTATAACAGCACAGCAAAGAATGACGAGCTTTAGATTTATGTAGCACCTTTCAAACGCATGGGGTACTTCACAGCAAGCAGGTCGTTTTCATTATTATTACAGTTTATCCACTCACAGTGCCAGAGACCCAGGTTCGATCCTGACCTCAAGTGCTGTCTGTGTGGAGTTTGCACGTTCTCCCTGTGACTGTGTTGGGTTCTTCCGGTTTCCTCCCACATCCCAAAGAGGTGCAGGTGTGTAAGTTAATTGGCCCTCTGCACATTGCCCCAAAAGTGTCGGGAGTGGATGAGAAAGTTGGATAACATGGAACAAGTGTGATCGATGGTCGGCGCGGACTCGAGGGCTGACAGGCTGACTCCAGGCCTGTTTCCGTGCTGTATCTCTAAACCCAACTCAACTAAACTTCAAATGCATTGCTATTGGTACCAAAGTGAATCTGCTTTTGCCAGTAGTGATGGTTTAGTTTAGAGATACAGCATGGAAACAGGCCCTTCGGCCCATTTAGTCAATACTGAAGCATTGATCACCCGTTCACACTGGTTCTATGTTATCCCACCTTCTCATCCACGCCCTCAACATCAGACCCAGTTTACAGAGGCTAATTAACCTACAAACACGCTCGTCTTTGGGGTGTGGGAGGAAACCAGGGCACCTGGAGGAAACCCACGTGGTCACAGGGAGAACCAGCAAATGCCATACAGGCAGCCCACGAGGTCAGGATTGAACTCAGACCACCGGTGCTGTGTGGCAGCAGCACTACCAGCTGCACCACAGTGCCACCCTAATGAAGATTAAGTAACTTCTGCATGTATTAAAGCGTTTATCAATCCAAACAGACAGGTTGGTTTGGTAATAGAGAGGAAATGCAGATACTAGTTTATACCAAAGATAGACACAAAGTGCTGGAGTAACTCTGCAGGTCAGGCAACATCTCTGGAGAACATGGATAGGTGACGTTTCGGGTCGGGACCCTTCGTCAGGTTGGTTTAGTATCGCTTTCTGAAGGCAGTAGACCCCTTATAATCTACCCCTACTTCACTGAAGCTTTGAAACAGATCTTGATTCTCCCCATTAACACTCGTCCCTGTGAAAATGGCGACCTGGCTGAGAGCTCAAAGCCTCACGAACAAATGGCTGACAGAGGGAAGGAGGAAATGAGGTGTGGAGGAGCCTTTTTTCACAGTGCCGCATGGTGGAGCGGTAGAGTTGCTGCCTGACAGCGCCACAGACCCGGGTTCAATCCCGACTCCGGGCACTATCTGTATGGAGTTTGTACATTCTCCCCGTGACCTGCGTGGGTTTTCTCCGAGATCCATGCTTTCCTCCCACACTCCAAAGACGTCCAGGTTTGTAGATGAATTGGCTTGGGATAAGTGTGAATTGTCCCTAGTGCGTGTAGGATGGTGTTAGTGTGCGGGGATCGCTGGTCGTTGCAGACTCGGTGGGCCGAAGGGCCTGTTTCTGCGCTGTATCTCTAAACTAAACTAAACTAAACTAAACAAGTAGTCTGAAGAAGGGTCTCGACCCGAAACGTCGCCTATCTCCTTCGCTCCTTAGATGCTGCTGCACCCGCTGAGTTTCTCCAGCTTTTTGTGTAACCTAAACTAAACAAGTGTTTGATTCATTGAGTCATTGCAAACACTGTTTATTATTGCAAAGAAGGTGAGTCATTGCAAAGAACTGAGCAATGCACGGCAACTGGGCAGCTGCTGCATCACAGGGCCAGAGACACGGCTTCGATCCCGACCTCGGGTGCTGTCGGCGCGGTGTTTGCACGTTCTCGCAGTGACCGCGTGCGTTTCCTCCGGCAGCTCGGGTTTCCTCCCACATCCCAAAGACGCCCGGATGAACTTTGGGCAAGTCAATGGTCAAATAAATTCCAATAGCGGGGAGGTAATGTCACACAGCCAAGTTCCTGTCTAAGTCGTATGAAGAATGACCTCGGGTGCAGTTTATGTGGTGTTTGCACGTTCTCCCTGCGACCGTGTGGGTTTCCTCCGGGTGCTCCCTTGATTCCACCAGCCCCTAGAGCTCTATCTAACTCTCTGTTAAATCCATCCAGTGACTTGGCCTCCACTGCCCTCTGTGACAGGGAATTCCACAAATTCGCAACTCTCTGGGAGAAAAAGTGTTTTCTCACCTCAGTCTTAAATGGCCCTCCCCTTTATTATTCTAAGACTGTGACCCCTGGTTCTGGACTCGCCCAACGTTGGGAACTTTTTCCTGCATCTAGCTTGTCCAGTCCTTTTATAATTTTATATGTTTCTATAAGATCCCCCTTCATCCTTCTAAACTCCAGTGAATACAAGCCTAGTCTTTTCGAGTGTGTAGGGAGCAGATGAGAAAGTGGGATAAGCTAGAACTAATGTGAACGGTGGGCCGAAGGGCCTTGTTTCCGTGCTGCATCTCTGAACGAAACTCTACTGCAGTGAGGAGTTCACGATTTAAATGATGGCTGTTGTTATGGCAACTGTTGGCAGAATGCAATCATTAGGAGGAAATACTTGGGACTTTGTTTGCCTGGAGGCCAGGAATGACATAAAACGCTTGGCTTCTTTGAATGTCACTAGCCGTCCTTTGAAATGAAACTAGAAAGGTGCGGGAAAACTTGCAAAGCTCTTCTTTTTTAAGCAAAATATTTTGAATTTAATCCATCCCGATAGCATATAATATTATTCTGTTCTGTAAATAACCCAGTATTTCCGCATGAGTACAGCACTGAATTTTAAAAAGAACATTTGAAGTGCTTGAGTTGTTTCAGAAGCTGCTAAAAGGCAAGATAAATACAAGGATGACTTTCATCTTTGAACTGTTCTTTCTCAAATAAGTTGTATTTGATGTTATGGCAGAAGACACATCTATGCTAAATCAAATGGAAATGGTTTGGGGTGATTTTGTGCGTAGAAATTTCTTTTCTGCGGCCAAGAAGTGTTGTACAGAGCGGCGGGACGGTGGCGCAGAGGTAGAGTTGCTGCTTTACAGCGTCAGAGACCCAGGCTCGATCCTGACTACGAGTGCTGTTTGTTCGGAGTTCGTAATTTCTCCCCATGACCTGCGTGGGGTTTTCTCCGGGTGCTCCATTTTCCTCCCACACTCCAAAGACCTGCGGTTCTTTGTAAGTCAATTGGCTTTGGTAAGTTGTAAAATTGTCCCTAGTATGTGTAGGATAGTGCAAAGGGGCTGTCCCACTTGGGCGACCTAAGTGGTGAGTTTAGAAGAGTTTAGGAGAGTTTGAAAAAATGCCATGTTGAAGACCTCCTTCGACTATGTTGAAGACTAGCTACGACTAACTTCGGGAAAATTGGACACCGAATAGTGGAGAGTGAAGACGACCTCCTGACCTCCCTTCGACTATGATGAAGACTATCTACGACTACCCTCGACTACCCTCGATTACCTACGACTAACATGCCGACCTACTACGACCTACTACAACTAAACCTACGAGTAAGAAAAGTATCAATTTTTTCCATGGCGACCTTTTTTTACTCGCGGGCATTTTTCAACATGTTGAAAAATACGCCGCGACATAGCTGAGGCCTCGAGTACGCGGAGACCACTCTCGAGCATGAAGGAGAGTTACAAAGACCTCCTAGGACCTCGTGTCGACCATGCTGCGCGTATGAGTCGAGGGCAAACTCGCCAGAACTTGCGGATTAGGTCGCCCAAGTGGGACAGGCCCTTTAGTGTACAAGGTGATCGCTGGTCATAGGGAGAGCATACAGACTCCGTACAGACAGCACCCGTAGTCAGGATCGAACCGGGCCTCTGGCGCTGTGAGGCAGCAACTCTACCGCTGCGCCACTGTGCCAACCCCCACATTGATGTTCCTTTAAAAGATTAAACTCAGCAGCTCTGGAACAGTTATCAGTCAGTGGTCACAGTGAGCGAACATCATCTGATGTCAGGCTGACCTTCCCCTCGAAACCCAGTGCATCAGAAATATGATTCAGCAGTGCACTCTGTCAGGGTAGCTTGGCAAAGTAAGGAGGAACAGCACTAGCCCAGGGCGGCAGCTGATCGCTGCTTGTGGTTTAAGTGGTTGATTAGTTTAGATATACAGCATGGAAACAGGCCCTTTGGCCCATCATTAATCGGACTTTGGAGGAACAGCACCTCATATTTCGCTTGGGCAGCCTACAACGTATGAACGTTGATTTCGATAACTTCAAGAAACCCCTGCTACCCATTCTTTTCACCCTGGTCGTCCCTTCATACCTCAGGTTTCTGCCCCCCCCCCATACCCCCCACACCCCCTCCCCCTCCTCTCAGTCTGCAGAAGGGTTTCGACCCGAAACGTCATCTGTTCCTTTTCTCCAGAGATGCTGCCTGACCCGCTGAGCTGCTCCAGCATTTTGTGTCTTTAATCGGACTTTATGGGACGTAATTTTACACTTAACGTTATTCCCTTTGTCCTGCTTCTGTACAGAGTGGGCAACTTGATTGTAATCATACGACGCATTTTCACGGACTGAATAGCAGGCAACAAAAAGCTTTCAACTGTATCTCAGTACACGTGACACAAAACTAAACTAAACTAAACTTTCTCAATGGCCGATCACCCGTTCACATGAGTTCTATGTTATCACCAATGGAGCGAAGGAAATAGGCAACGTTTCGGGCCGAAACCCTTCTTCAGACAGGGTGGGGGCCTACATCAGTCTGAAGATGGGTTTCGGCCCAAAACGTTGCCCATTTCCTTCGCTCCATAGATGCTGCCTCACCCGCTGAGTTTCTCCAGCACTTTTGTCTACCTTCGATTTTCCAGCATCTGCTGTTCCTTCTTGAACCTTCTATGTTATCACACTGCCTATGCACCAGGGGAATATTTTACAGGAGGCCAATTGGCCTACAAACCCCCACGCCATTAGGATTGGGGACAAAACCAGAAAACCCAGAGGAAACCCACGCGGTCAGAGGGGGAACGTTACCAGAAAGGAGGAGGTTTCCCAGAATGATGCCCGGATTAGAGGGCCTCAGCTACAGGGAGAGGTTGGACAGGCTTGGATAGTTTTCTCTGGAACGTCGGAGGTTTAGGGGAGACTTGATGGAAACATATAAAAAAATATGAGAGGCATAGATAGTCAGAACCTTTTACGTTCTGGAATTGATGGTTCCATGGGAAGATGGTGTTGAAGAAGCTTATGAAAGGAAAAAGACCGTGTACTCTGAACTGGCAACTGAAGCTTCCCAGAATGGCTGGAAGACCAAGATTTTCCCTGTCGAAGTGGGATGCAGGGGATTCGTTGCTACATCTACGACCAGTCTGTTGAAGAAAATGGGGGTGAGGGGTCGCTCCCTCCAAAGAGCAATCAAGTCATTGTCACATTCAGCAGAAAAAAGCAGCAATTGGCTGAGGATCAAAAGGAGAGACAACAATTGGGCCACAAGATGAATACAGGAGGGTATGGAATTGAGGGGGGTGTAACTGGGACGACAGGTAGCACCGTTGAGCCCTCTGGAGATGTTGTGGGCTTATCATTGAAACGTCAAAGAAGGAGGGTGTCCACCTGATGACCCCGATGACGTACCTACCCCACCTTTCACCACTCCAATCCCACTGCAAATAGCAAGAGTGCCGACTTCACTACAGGGATTGAAACATCAAGTCCTATTAGCTCTACTGAGCTTCTGGAGGAAAAACCAGTGACTGCTGTGAAAGTGCAGCTGACGACAAGGGAAAGACCGTGTGACAGCTTGGAGAGACAGCTGACAGGAGGAAATAGACCCCAACGGGGCTGCTATGGGCTGGCTACCCATAACAGCTGGCTCCGTCACCTTGTTAGGGCACAAGAGCCACCCTCACTTGGCTACAAAAAGTTCAAAGACAAGAATACCCCCAGAGTCTGCGAGAGCGGGGGCGCAAGATGACTCATTGACTGACCACCCGGTAACAAACCTTGGAACGGACACGACATTGAATCAGGTGAGTGGCAAAACCCTTGAAAAACGAGCGGCTGGACACGTTCTTCAGACCTGCAGGTGTGGCTGGACTAAAGTAACAACAACTCGTGGTCTCAAAATTCATCAGGGTCGAAAAAAAATGCTTGAAAGACCCCAACCCAGGGCCCCGCATTGGCCAGATTCTGTCAAGAGGAAGGTCAAATCAGTCGGATGAAACTCAGCGGCAGGAAGAGTCCGCAGTCCGCAGAGCATCAGCACCCTACGGGATGTGGCAGATGTTTCAGGCAACAGTCCAAGACGCAAAGTGGAGAACATGCAAGGACGTAAGCCGTTGGTGAAATGGCCAAAGTCTAACAGCAAGGAGTGGGAAATCATCAATGCAGATGTGAGCTTAATCTTAGTGGAATCAAGGGATCAGCAGAAAAGGAGTTTGGGTGATCTAGTCTACAGCTATGGAAAGGAGGAATTTGATGAGAAGAAATTTGGTGAGCAGGAAAGATAGGCCTCCTCCCCCCAAGTCCCGTCGTCTCCAGGAAATCCAACGACTTGTGAGAGAAAGAAGCGGTCTGAGGAAGGTGTGGCAAATAACAACAGCAGAAAAATGGGAGGGCATCAACCTCCTTCAACAGGGCCTAAAACAGAGGCTCTCGAAGCTGCGCAGAGCGGAGAATTTAAGGGAACGATGCAAAAAGAGGGAAAAGCAAGAACAGACTTCTACAAAGATCCCTTTAAGTTTGTGAAAGGCATTTTCACAAAAGAAAAACGCGGATCCCGGAAAGCGTTAAAAAAGGAGGTTGAAGGACACATCAGAACCATCCACACTGATGAGCTCAAAGATGAACCGATACTTGTCCCCGCTGACATCCCACCAATCTCACCCCCACAACATCAATTTGACATCAGCCCTCCCAAGCTGAGTGAGGTGAAATAGGTAGTGAGGTAGGCAAGAAAGGCCTCTGCACCAGGCCCTAATGGTGTTCCATATTGTGTCCATAAGAATGCCCCAGATATTCTGAAATTCCTCTGGAGGAACATGAGGGTTGCTTGGGAAAAGGAAGTCATCCCCAAAGCCTGGTGAAGAGCGGGGGGGGGTAGTGCTGATTCCAAAAGAAGAATATTCTTCCACCGTCGAACAGTTTCGGCAAATAAACCTTCTTAACGTAGAGGGCAAGATCTTTTTCAGTGTGGTGGCGAAAAGACAAAATCGTTTCATTGATACGTCAATCCAAAAGGCTGGCAGAGCAGGCTTCTCGGGATGCCGTGAACACACCAGCGTCATATGGCATCAAATGCAGACTGCTAAGAAAGAACAACATAATCTGCATGTTTTGTTCCTCGATCTGGCCAACGCCTATGGATCACTTCCTCATACGCTACTGTGGGCTGCTTTTGAATTCTTTCAGGTGCCAAAACAAATAACAAATCTGGTAAAAAACTACTTCCAGTAGGTATGTTACAAAACTTACCTTTAGAGCAGAACCTGCAGTTCTGTCACTGGCCGTGCGCGCGACTTTGGCGCCTTTGAGGGGGGGGCGGGGTTAAAGTGCGGTTTTCCCTTGCCATCCAGAGCTGTATTTTCTCGGGGAGCGAGATTTCTCTAAAGATTCGTTCCGACTGCCGGTAAGTAAATTTTTTTTTTAAATAGCCCGACTATTTCATCGCTGCAGTAAAATAAAAATTAGCTCCTAATGCCGTGAACGGGGACGGATTTTACGTCGGGGACAGGTAAGTGAAAGCTGTTTATTTTTTCATATAAACCTGCTTTTTTAGACGACCTTAATCAACCTTTAACGTTGCGAAACGGTGATTTATTCGCCATATGAACCGGCAGAATTCTTCCTGCCGATATGGGGTTTAAATTCACCGCAACTGCAACGTTCCAATCCATCGCGTTCCAGAAAATCCCACTCGCAAGCTGATTAAAATGCCCATTAATTTACGGGCATTAAACACAAAATTCCTTCAATTTGGCCTATAAATTAATGACAATTAGATTTAAAAATCATGTTATATTGTGAATTCTTGTGTGAATGTTATTTGGACACTTAGGCTTTAAAAAAAATGTTAATTTTTTCTTAAGAAATGGATAGATGTTTAGATCTAGTAATTGAATTTTGTAATTAGCTACAATTGGGTAACTAACTAATTATATGCTTTAATTTCAGGTCATCCAAGTAAGATTGTTTCATATTAGTTTCAGAATGCTTCAATCTATAATAACTTAAAATTTCTCTCAGTTCTCTTAATTTTTAAGAAAGTTATGGGCTTTTGACTGTCCTCGATCACAACCTTTGTGTTAAGTCAATAGAAAAGCAATAGGGAACAAGTTGCCAATTCCCGAGTATGAAAATGGCCATAACTTTTTTAATACTGAAGATATGAAAGTGAATTAGGTGTCAAATTAAACTTATTTTAATGCTTTATCTGATGGGATAAATTGCAGACTTGATTTTTTAAATCTCAAAATGTTGTAACATTGCTACTTCCAGGATCTGCCTTCCAGGATTTTGTCTCACAACATCAGGCTTTACCACAGCGAGGCAACCACTGGAAGTAGGCATCACGGCAGAGTGCACCATCTCCCCATTGATCTTCACTATGGCAATGGAGCTCATTATCAGAGCATCAAAATAGGTTGTGGGAGGAAAACGGCTGCAGTGTGGTCAGCGATTGCCACCGGTACGAGCCTATATGGACGATATAACAACACTAACGACAACTGTCCTCTGCACCAAGAGACGTCTGGAAAAACTTCATCAAAACATCACATGGGCAAGGATGAGGATTAAACCCAGCAAGTGCAGAAGCATCTCCATTGTCAAAGGTCGAGTCAAGGATCAAAGATTTCATATTCACGGAATACCTGTTCCAACATGTTTCAGAAATGCCTGTGAAGAGTTTGGGCCGATGGTATGATGCAAAGCTCAAGGACACCAAGCAGTTTGAACAACTGACAAAGGATACCATCATGCACATAGCTCACATCAATAAGACCTTGCTACCAGGAAAACTCAAGCTTCCAATTTGGCATACTACCAAGAATCATGTGGCCTTTAACTACGTATGAAATCCCCATCAACAAAGTGGAAAAGCTGGAAAGAATGATCGGCACACATGTGAAACAGTGGCTTGGACTTCCACGATGCTTAAGTACGCGACTGTCGGACTGTACGCGAGTGGCAAATTGGGTAATTCCAAATCCATTGCAGGACTTGTGGAAAAGTTCAAATGCACTTAAGTCATGACCCTCACTGAATCTGAAGATACTATTATTCGAACAGCTACCGCCGTGTGGCAACGGGGAGGAAGTGGACCCCATCTGAAGCCGTTCAAGTGCTAAGTCTGCTCTTCATTTCCGGGATATGGTTGGCCAAGTCCAACACGGGAGAGCCGGGCTCGTCCCAAAAGCTCCTCAATGGCACAAGGCAACATCAGTGCAGAAGAGACGGCTCGTGGTGGAGGAGGTGAGAAGACGGGAGGAGGCAGAGCGGCACGCCAAGGCCGTCTCAATGGCCAAGCAAGGCCAATGGACTAACTGGGAGAGCCTGGAAAAGAGGAAACTCAGCTGCTGTGACATCTGGCAAATGGAGGGATCTCGGCTAAGTTTTGTCATCAGAGCCACTTATGATGTCCTACCATCACCGCAGAACCTGAAGCAGTGGTTCGGAGAAGACCCCGCTTGCTCCCTTTGCCAAGCACCTGCGTGACTAAGGCACAGTTTAACACGATGCACTGGGAGCCTCGGCCAAGGGCGTTACACTTGGCGGCATAACCAAGTTCTCAGACAGCTGTCATCAATCCTTGAACAGAGGCGAGCGATCACAAACGCTTCCCCACCAACATCAGCAGGAAATGTCCACTTCACAACGTTTGTACCAGCAGGCCAACCTCCAGAGCACCAGATAACATCAATGGGTGACAGTTCCATGGGGAGATGGTGTTGAAGAAGCTTATGAGAGGAAAAAGACCGTGTACTCTGAACTGGCAACTGAAGCTTCCCAGAATGGCTGGAAGACCAAGATTTTCCCTGTCGAAGTGGGATGCAGGGGATTCGTTGCTACATTGACGACCAGTCTGTTGAAGAAAATGGGGGTGAGGGGTCGCTCCCTCCAAAGAGCAATCAAGTCATTGTCACATTCAGCAGAAAAAAGCAGCAATTGGCTGAGGATCAAAAGGAGAGGCAACAATTGGGCCGCAAGGAGGGTACAGAACTGAGGGGGGTGTAACTGGGACGCCAGGTATCACCGTTGAGCCCTCTGGAGATGTTGTGGGCTTATCAATGAAACGTCAAAGAAGGAGGGTGCCCACCTGATGACCCCGATGACGTACCTACCCCACCTTTCACCACCCCAATCCCACTGCAAATATCAAGCGTGCAGGGATTGAAACATCAAGTCCTATTAGCTCTGCCCAGGATGGAAGTGGCCAACAGTAGATGGATGGTAGAACTGCTGCCTCACACCGCCAGAGACCTGACCTTTATCCTGAGCTCAGACGCTGTCTGTGTGGAGTTTGCACGTTCTCCCAGTTTCCTCCAGCTGCTCCAGTTTTCTCCCACTTCCCAAAGAAGTGCAGGTTTGCAGGTCTGAAGAAAGGTCCCGTTCCGACACGTCACCTTATCCATGTTCCCCAGAGATGCTGCCTGACCGCTGAGTTACTCTAACACTCTGTGTCCTTTTGTGCATTAACCAGCACCGGCAGTTCTTTGTTTCTAGGGATTTTAAGTTAATTGACCTGTGTACAAAATTTCCCCGAGTGTGTAGGGAGTGGGTGCGCAAGTGAGATAACATAGAACGAGAGTGAACGAGTGATCGATGTTTGACGCGGACTCGCTGGATGAAGGGCCTGTTTCTATGCTGTATTTCTGAACAAAACTGAACACCAGACTCTGCCACTCACCCATAGACTGAAGGCAATTTAGAACGGCCAAAGAATCGAACAGTGTGCAGAAACCGGAGCACCCGGAGGAAACCCGCGTGGTCCCAGGGAGAATGTGCAAACTCCACACAGACAGCACCCGAGGTCAGGGTGGAAAACCTGGGTCTCTGGAGCAGTGAGGCAGCAGCTCTACCACTGTGCCATCTGTCAAAGCCAGAGGACTGGATTAAGGACAGAATGAGCAGCCCAAGGCTTCTCGGAAAGACACGGTAGAAACGTCTTTGCATGGATAAAATCGCAAAAATTCCCTTTCCAGCTGTGAAATATATTAGTGGGCAGCATGGTGGCTCAGCGGTAGAGTTGCTGCCTTGCAGGGCTCACGGCGCCAGAGACGCGGGTTTGATCCCGACTACGGGCGCTGTCTGTATGGAGTTTGTACATTCTCCCCGTGACTGCGTGGGTTTTCTCCGAGATCTTCGGTTTCCTCCCACACTCCAAAGACGTGCAGGTTTGTCGGTTAACTGGCTTGGTGTAAGTGTAAAAATTGTCCCTAGTGTGTGTAGGATAGTGCTAGTGTACGGGGAACGCTGGTGGGTGTGGACTCGATGGGCCGAAGGGCCTGTTTCCACGCTGTATCTCTAAACCAAACTAAACTAAACTAGTGCTGGGGCTTGGTGTTGCTAGAATTATGTCTGAGCAACAATTCCACAATTGAGGGTGTGGACTGGAGGAGCTAATCCTATGACTAACTAATGGTTGCACACATTCTTTCCCCTACACAAGCCATTCATTGTACAGTCAAACCAGGACAGGACCTTCACAATGAACGGCAGGTGTGTTGTGGAGCAGAGGGATCTGGAGGTGCAGGTACACAGATCTCTGAAAATCGCAGGTAGATAGGGTGGTTTTTGGTATGTAGACACAGAATGCTGGAGTAACTCAGCGGGACAGGCAGCATCTCTGGAGAGAAGGAATGGGCGACGTTTCGGGTCGAGACCCTTCCTCAGACTGATGTCAGGGGAGGGGGCGGGACAAAGATAGAATGTAGACGGAGACGGTAAGACTAGTGGGATCACTGGGAAGGCGATGGAGAGAGAGAGCAAGGGCTACCTGAAGTTAGAGAAGTCAATGTTCAGACCGCTGGGGTGTGAGCTACCCAAGCGAAATATGAGGTGCTGCTCCTCCAATTTGCGCTGGGCCTCACTCTGACAATGGAGGAGGCCCAGGACAGAAAGGTCAGTGTGGGAATGGGAGGGGGAGTTGAAGTGCTGGGCCACCGGGAGGTCAGGTAGGTTAAGACGGACTGAGTGGAGGTGTTCAGCGAAACACTTGGTCTCTCCGATGTGGAGAAGTTGACACCTGGAACAGTGGATACAGTAGATGAGGTTGGAGGAGGTGCAAGTAAATCGCTGCCTGATGTGGTTGGAGGCCTTCATCTGCCAAGGTATTGAGTGTAGAAGTTGGGACCTTACGTAACAGTTGTACAAAACCTTGGTGAGGCCGCATTTGGAGTAAAGTGTTCAGTTTTGGTCATCTTGCTACAGGAAGGATATCGTTCATCCAGTCAAATCATTAGAACCATGAGTACAACTGAGCCATACACCTGTACAACAGGTAGTTCAAACAGCAATGTAACCAATGTGTTACAGCATTACATTGTTGCAGCTACAGAGAAAGTGCAGATCTTTAAAAAAAAGTGCAAGGGCCGCAATGAGTAGGTTGGTAGATCGGGACTACACCCTTAGCCTATGAGAGGTTCCATTCTGTCGTCTGATAACAGAGGGGAAACAAGCTGCTTTCTTTATTCTAAAGACAGGCACAAAAGGCTGGCGGAACTCAGTGGGTCAGGCAGCATCCCTAGAGAAAGGGAATAGGTGACGTTTCGGGTTACATATATACATAGACAATAGGTGCAGGAGAAGGCCATTCGGCCCTTCGAGCCAGCACCACCATTCAATGTGATCATGGCTGATCTTCCCCAATCAGTACCCCGTTCCTGCCTTCTCCCCATACCCCTTGATTCCGCTAGCCCTCAGAGCTCTATCGAACTCTCTTTTGAATGCACTGGGTTGAGACCACTTTTTCAGACTGAGCAATTTTGTTTGTTTATTTATCACTTATTTGTAGCTGACCAGAAATTACTTCCTGGTAGTTTATTTTTCCGAAATTCATTCAATGTTTCAAGTCAGACTATTCAAGAATTAAATCAATGTTTCAAGTTTTTTCAAAAATCCGTTCAATGTTTAGAAATTAGGTTATTCCCTCGAATGAGTCGAATCAGTCAAGCCTTTCTTGACGTCCTCTGAGGGAGGGCTATATGTATGTGTTTATATATGTACTTAATCTATGAACCAATGTTGTATAACGTTAGTACCTCCACCAATGTAAAGCACTTTGGTCAACGAGAGTTGTTTTTTAAATGTGCTATAGAAATAAAAGTGACCTGACTTGACTTGAATGATTTGCAACATGCTCTGATTAAATAGAATATAAATTTTATTTCTGATTTATGCAGTTGCCAAAACCCACAGCAGGCTTTGCAAAATATGAACTGCTGGAAGAACTTAACTGCCCACCACTTTAGTTTAGTTTAGAGATACAGCACGGAAACAGGCCCTTCGGCCCACCGAGTCCGCACCGACCAGCGATCCCCGCACATTAACGCTACCCTACACACACTCAGGACAATTTTTAACATTTACATTTATACCAAGCCAATCAACCTACAAACCTGTACGTCTTTGGAGTGTGGGAGGAAACCGAAGATCTCGGAGAAAACCCACGACGTACAAACTCCGTACAGACAGCACCCGGAGTCAGGATTGAACCCAGGTCTCTGGCGCTGTCAGGCAGCAACTCTACCGCTGCACCATCATTCCTGCCACTGTTAAATGGGAATAAGAAGCTTTTCTCATTTTAAAAGATCATAAGATTGTAAGTGATAGGAGAAAAATCAGGCCATTCGGCCCATCAAGTCTACTTCGCCATTCATAGAAACATAGAAACATAGACAATAGGTGCAGGAGGAGGCCATTCGGCCCTTTGAGCCAGCACCGCCATTCATTGTGATCATGGCTGATTGTCCGCTATCAATAACCCGTGCCTGCCTTCTCCCCTTTTCCCTTGACTCCACTAGCCCCTAGAGCTCTATCCAACTCTCTCTTAAATCCATTCAATTCAATCCTGGCTGATCTATCTCTCCCTCCTAACCCATTCTCCTGCCTTCTCCCCATAACCTCTGACACCCGTGCTAACCAAGAAAGGGTTGCCCGATGGCCAGGGTTGGTGGAGGAGTTTGTAGCTGCTGCTCTGGGAATGAGTTGGAGCCAGTCTGTGAGTGCAGCGTCACTCTGGGCGGGGCTGTTTGGTTCGGCTCGCAGCCTGAATGTCCTCCCCGCTCATCCCACAGCCCCGCTTCACGTGGCCCTGAGTCTATCGGACACAGAGAGCTCCCTCCTGCAGCCACCTTGTGGAGTAAAAAACAACTGCAGCTCAAATACAGGGACAGTTTCCACCCAGCTGTTATCAGGCAACTGAACCATCCTGTCAATAACTAGAGAGCGGTCCTGAGCGACTATCTACCTCACTGGAGGCCCTCAGTCGGACTTCACTGGACTTTATCTTGAACTAAACATTATTCTCTTTTTCATGTATCTGTAGACGGCTGGATTGTAATCGTGCACAATCTTTCCACTGATTGGATAGCACACAAGAAAAAATATTCACTGCCTAGGAAGGAACTGCAGATGCTGGTTTAAATCGAAATAGACACAAAATGCTGGAGTAACTCAGCGGGACAGGCAGCATCTCTGGAGAGAAGGGATGGCTGATGTTTCGGGTTGAGACCTTTCTTCAGACTGATGTCAGGGGACTTCGCTGCTTTCTTCAGCTTTTCGTGGTACCTCGGTACACATGACAATAAGCTAAACCAAAGCAAACTAAACACGGTGGCATAGCAGCAGAGTTGCTGCCACACAGCGTCAGAGACGTGGGCTCGATCCTGACTACCAGGATAGTGTTAGTGTGCGGGGATCGCTGGTCGACGCAGACTCGGTGGGCCAAAGGGTCTGTTTCCACACTGTATGTCTAAAACCTTCCCTGCATATGCATGTGCCCATCCAAGAGTCTCTCAAATGCACAATTGTTTCTGCCTTGGCGGTATGTTTTAGTCACCCACCACCCTCTGTGTAAATAACCTGCCCTGCAAACCTCCATTAAACTTTGCCCCTTTCAGTTTTATCCGTCACAGATTTGGGCAGAGCGATGGCCGAAGGCGTTTAAATTAATCTGAACAAGTATGAGGCGTTACACGTGGGGAGGTCAAATGCAAGAGTTAGGCGTAGAGTAAGTGCGCGGCACGGTGGCGCCTTACAGCGCCTGGGTGCCGGGTTCGATCCTGACCAGGGGCGCTGTCTGTACGGAGTTTGTACGTTCTCCCCGTGACCTGCGTGGGTTTTCTCCGAGATCTTTGCTTTCCTCCCACATTCCAAGGATGTGCAGGTTTGTAGGTTATTTGGCTCGGAATAAATGTAAAATTGTCCCTAGTGGGGTGGTGTTAATGTGCAGGGATCGCGGGTCGGTGCAGACTCGGTGGGCCGAAGGGCCTGTTTCCGTGCTGTATCTCTGAACTAAACTCAACTAAAGTGGTAGGCATCTGAGTTCTTCCAGCAGTTCATAGTTTGCAAAACCTGTTAGTTCGTGGAAAGACTGTAAAAAACAAGATATACAGAGGGATCTTGAGGTGCAATACAATACAATCCTCGAGTCATGCAGCA
>CM069156.1:33488905-33554164 GCA_035221665.1 Okamejei kenojei | reverse complement strand
GATGTTTTTCTTTTTGTGGTTTTGTCTCCACAATTCAAAACACAATTGTTTGTTATGTTTGGTAGTAAGTATTTTTTTATAAAACTTGATCAGTATTTTATTTTTTTATTTTTATTCAATGTACAATTTTATTATGTATTATTATATCTGTTTTTGTTGATTCTGTATATCTAATGTTTGACCTCCCTGTTCTAAGTCTGTTGTTCCCTTCGAATCTTCTTATTATGGAATTAAATGCTTGTGAAGAAATTATTAATTCCTCGAAGTATGCTTTTAATGTTTCCCATATTATAGAGCGAGAATATTTCTGGTGGATATCATTTTATTTTCTAAAAACATCTTAATCTGGGGGGGGTTTATTATGTTGTATTCCTGAGTTGTTTTATTTTTTAAAATTTGGGGATTAAGTTTCCATTTGTCCTTAGATTCTGTGTTTTACCATTTTTTTTTAATTTTAAATGTTTAATGATGGGGGGCGTGTGATATTGGCTGAAAATTATAATATTATGATATTTGGAATTCGGTAAGTAAGTGAAATAAGCTTTGCATCTACTAGGAAGTAAAAGTAATAGTTAATCTATTTCTTGAATAGGTTTATGGTATGTACTTGGCGATGTAGGAAGGATGATTCTCCGTCCAGTAGGTTTTATATGTTCTCCAAACATTCTTCCTTAATGTTTTTAAGACGTTTTGAATAGTATGCGGTTTAATAAATCACTAGAGTCGCGATATTTAGTTTTCCTTTGTTTTGAAAGATTCTATCTAAAATAAGGGTTGTCCATGTGTTACAATTAAATCTCTCCATTATCAAAATTGTTAGTTGTGTTTTAATTAATTCTGGAATATTATTTAAGTACTTTCTTGAAAGAATAAAGGACTATCAAAATTTGGACCATAGATGTTAACCAAAACTCATTTTTTTCCCTATTTATTTCTCCTAATCATCAATAATGTTATCTGCCTTTTATTCCAGATATTGTAGATATATGCTTTTATAATTAAAAGTACCTTTACGAAAATAATATTGCCTGCTTACGCCATCTTGATTTGTGTTGTGGTAAAGGAAGAAAAGAGTGGTTTTATTTTTGATCTGATCCATTTAGCTCTTTTTCAGCCTTTTTTCAGGTCTTGCTTTCTTTCTTTTGTGGAAGTTTCTTGGATATGTAAATTACATTAGCTTTCATTGCCTTTTAAGTTTGTTTTGTCAATTTTTTCCTCTTTGTATTTATTGTGTTATTTGTTACCTTTAACTTTCCAACATCTGCAATAAGGTGTAAATACCTCGTCGTTCTTCCCCATATTTTCTTTGTAAATCTGACATTTTAGATGTGTGGGAATCGATAGATTAGGGTCCAAGGGTTTCTTACCCGCGCGGCCATTGTAGGATAGACTTACTTTTTACCATACACCGAAAACCACCCCGAGTAGATTGAATTTTTGATCTCTTCATATGTTAACACTATTTTTTTTTATTAATACACACAAATAACCCTACATCACTACCAACCCCTATATCCCTCAACACCCCCCCCCCCCCCCCCCAACCCCACCCCCCCCCACCACCCACACCACCACCCCAGCCCCCCCCCCCCCGAGAACTTGAATATTAAATAATATATAAATAAAAAAGCTTTTTAGGGAATAGGAAGATTCTAGAATTAGAAAGAGAAGAAAGTAGATAGGAAAGGTCGTACTAGCCTTAGAAGGTTTGTATAAAGAAATTGAAGAACTACAAATAATAAAAATATTTGTAGTTTCTGTGAAAAGCAAGTTTGTGTTGGCCATTATTCTAAGGCTTCCGGCATTGATTTTATTAATTTAGCCAGCTCCTAATTTTAAGGAAATTATTAGTATATTCCATAGGTAATATTTTAACGGGAATATGTATTAAAGAAGAAATGAAAAAAAGAATGATATTAAACATCATAAAAGTATATTATAATCTAAAGGTTATAGTTTTTAAAAAAAAAAAAAAATCCAAATTATAAAAGCCACAGTTAAAGATACTTTTTTTTTTTTTTTTTAAAAAATACAAAAAAAAAAAAAAAATGATAACGTCATTATTATAAAAAAGAGAGAAATATATGAGGAGGGATATTCCCCATATGTAACAGGACATAAGTATGAATTATTAGTTAGTATTAGGTAGCGATGGTGCAGAAGAGTCTTGGTTAATAACAGTTCCATTTTTACATAATAAAACCGCGGACGTTATCGTTATACTTTGAGTAGGTGTGTGTGTTGTGTTTTATTTATTCGTTTCATGTTAGTTATGTTAGTTGTATATTATGTATTATTGTCCAATGTTGTCGGTGAGCTTCTTCCAATCCGGGCGGGGAAAACATTCATTTCGTTGAGGGTAGGGAAAGGGAGTGGGGGAAGGAGAAAACATTTCGTTCCATACGACATTGTCCATCCATTCCTTCCTGATTTTCTTCTAATTCCCATGTTGTAGTATGAATTAAATTAGTATAAAGTTTTCATTAAACGTCACAAAGAAAGGAAACCGTTGTGACTGCTTCTTGTGCTAGGTCTTTAAATAGAAAAAAAAACAAAAAAAGAAAAGGAAAAAAAAGGAAGAAAAAAAAAAAAAAAAAAAATAAATAGGCATTGTAGTATATAGTATATATATTTGCTTTTGTTTTGTAGATGGTTTTATGGTAGTCAAATGCTTTGCAACTTCCGTTTGCTTCTGTTTTGGAGCAAGTCTTGAAAAAAATGTGTTCCACGTTTGTTATTTTTGGTATAAGTAACTCTTTATGATGGCGGGGGGTAATTCAGACCGGTTATTTATTCTCAAGTTTTTAACCCCTCATAAGGTTTTTGGCTGCGTTGGTTTTTTTTTTCCTTTTTTTTTTTTTAATACGCTTTTCTTTTTCTGGCAACCTCTGGGGGGATTAGTCTCGTCTTCTCGGATAGATTATGATTCTTTGTCCTTTTTTTTGAGAAACATCAGATTCTTTGTTATCGAGGCTCTTCGCCATACCATTAATATGTCCCTCGAGGGGGAAATCGTATTTATTTGTAACACTTGACAATGATTTGTCTTGGGGGCGGGGCGTTTTACTGGTTCGTCTGTCTTCTGCCGACTCCGGTAGTCGCACGAGTTAAATACAGGCATATCATCAAAGATAAAACAGCATTGCTGTAAGTTAGCTGGTGAATTCTCGAGTGTGCTTCGTGTTTGTTTCTCGAATCCTTCAGGAATCCATGCAATCCTCAATGTTCGGTGCCTTTCTCTTGATTAGCCTTCCTGCTTCCAGCTGCGTGCATTATATGTGTTCTTGCGGATAAACATACTCCGTAGGTTCTTGTTTGTTATCACGCTTTGCTGTAGACACATACTAGCCTCCGCTACTCTTTTCAAGGTTTTTTTTAATGCCCGTTCAACTTGTTGGTTCGACACTTTCAGCAATAGGGGTCAAATCGTATGTTTAAAGTCTTTTTTAACATTTTCAAGTTTACCCTCCATCTTGCGTTCATGTTATTAATCATATCAATGTTTTCATTCTCAATATTTCTGTTTTCTTTCTTGACCTTATATTATCAAATTTGCTGTCTTTTTTGTATCGTTTTGAATAATTCACACCTTGATTTTTCATCAATTCCATCTGATTATTAATTTGTGATATTTCTTCCTTGTATATCTTCCTGTATTACTTTCATTTCTTTCTTTATATCTTTCATTCTGCCTTGAACTCACGTTTTTTAAATCAGCCAATCTGATGAGAAATTAAATAAAAATTCTCAGTCCGCACCTCCTCTGTCTCCTGGGCTTTCCTGAGGGATACGTCTTCCACGGGTGGCCCTACTCGTCGTCCGAGGCTTCTCCCAGGCCTTATGGCATTCTCCGCTTCGCCCGGGTTTTTTTTACCCTTCGTTTTCTCGTTTGGGCTCCGTGCCGTCATGATATTCGCAGTAGGGCTCTGATGACGTCAGTGCTGAGGCGGCAGCACAACAGTGAATAGCATCGATCGGGGTTGTATAAGTGTTTTTTAAATCTGTTTTAAATCCCCGTTTTTTATGCAGAATTTTTTTTGCGGAGACTGGCTGGTGGGCTGTGGCTTACTGCTACCATAGCGCCACCGGAAGTCCCCATCCATTCTATATTGTCATGAAGCTTACGCGACCTATGGTCTGCCACCAAGTTGTCTATACCTGGTAAATAAATGGCTGAAACCCAGATATTCCTTGAAATACACCAATGCCACATGACGTTAGCCAAGTTAACACATGATACTGATCGTGCTCCTCCCATATGATTAATATATGCCACGGCTGTGGTGTTATCAATCTGGAGTTGAACACGTAAATCCTTCATTGAGGAGCAATATGCCTTTAATTCCAAAGAATTTAACCCGTGTGTGTGGAGAATCAACCCTTCGTGTTCATGCCATCTATCCCCACAGCTAGACTCGGTGTCCGTAGCCCCCCATCCGAGAGCGCTTACATCAGTCTGTAAGATCAGTGAAGGGTCTTGTACCAAAGTGTTATTGGTAGCTTGATTTACATTAACAATCCACCACTGCAATTCTGCGAGAGCTGTGGTTGGTAACTGCATAACCCGATCAAAATGGCCTGCATTCAATTTTAGTGCTTGTTGTTGTGCTATCTGCAAATGTTGATAATGCAAAGGCCTGAAACGTACTGCGGGAAAAGCTACTACCAATTCCCCAATGACCTTAGTGACTTCTCGGATGGAGGGATAAAGTTTTTGTGGGAGGCAAGTACAGACATCAACAATATCCACAACCTTGGCTGTTGGTAATGTTACTGTCATATCAACTGAATCAATAAGAAACCCCAAATACTCAATATTTTGGGTTGGCTGCAACTTGGACTTAGTTGGATGGACCAAAAGCCCTAATGAGTCAAACACAGTTTTGGTTGCTGCAACCGACTCTTCAGCTGACTCTTTAGTGTTGCTTATAATTAAGATATCATCTAAATAAGCCATTACAATGTGAATATGGGCCCTCAATAGCCCCAGCACAGGTTTTAACAATTTAGTAAATAGCCTGGGTGCTGAACTTAATCCAATGCTTTGTATTGCCACAGCTGTCCCATCCAATTAAATTTCAAGTACCTGCGATAATGAGCATGAATTGGCACAGAATAATACGCATCTTGCAAAGCAATAGTTGCCATATAACAGCCCTGTGATAGCAGCTGTTTAGCAGTAATGAAGGTGTTGTCCATTTTAAAATGCTATAGAGAACTAAAGAATTGTAAGTGATGTGTAGTGTCCAGAATTGACTCTACAAGCCCCTATTTTGTGGGTCTGGGGGGAAAATATTATTAGGACACAATGTTGACGATGAGTAAATGTATTTCTCAATCATATTTGGTTTACTGTTCAATAAAGGAGCAGAAAACACCAACATTTTATTGGGCTTTGTTGTTGTTGAGGTGGATCTATCCCTGAGGATAAACTCATGGGAGACCTGAGACAGTTTGTAGTTATAACATATCAACATTATACTGCACCATTCATTAGAAAACAATTTTGTTAATCTACCTCCAATAGGAGTTGGCCACCAGAAACTTTATTGTTTAACAAATATTCCCTGTACCTCTACAATTGCCCTGTAAGTCTGTTGTCTGCCCATATTGTGGATGTTGAGCCGGTCTGTCTTGGTGGGGAGGGGGGTATTTCCTCGTTGCCCCACTGGGCCCCAGCAACTGGATCGGGGCCCTTCGGTATATTAACCCATTTTCGAATAGGTGGCCTTGAAACGCTTGGGCTTCATTGGGGGGGGGAAGTAAGACCAATTGTTTTGGCCGCCCTCATCATTAATTTCACGAATTTTCTTGACAAGGTCCCGTTCCAAACAGGAATTCAGCGTTTGTACATTGTCGCATTACAATAGTGCAGCAAATTTTTGGTTTTCGGAGTGGTGGCTCGGCCTCTGGTGATGGCGATTTTCCCTGATTGCAATTTTACCTCAAAAATGCATTGCATAAAATAGCCAACATTTGTTTTGAGTTTGAGTAATGATTGTCCCTTTGACCATAGTGCCAATGCAGTAATTGCTGCAGCCACCAGTTGGAGACATGTTTTAGATACCGAACAACGTCCTGGCCTCATAGAAGGACTCATGGGTGCCAGGATAGCTGGGTTTCACCGTGGGCAATTTCAGTGATGCACATTAAACAGGTGTCTTATATTTGTTTGTATGTAGTCTCTAGCATCATAGCTTGCTGGAGCTGGGGGAGATAATAAATAATTGATTATTGCTGGTTAAGGTATTCTTCCATTGCCTCACCAGTCCCCACCGGAATAGCAAAAACTCATTGCTAGTTCCGGGACAACCCGGAGCGTGGCTCTTGTGCGCTGGTGTTTGCACATAATGCAGGGACACCAGAATCAGGGTCAGCTGCAAGCATCCTGCCCTGCTTCTCTCCCAAATCATATTGTAGGGAGGCATCCTCCAGTCCTAAACAAGGCGCTGGAAGGAAATCCCCTTGCTGGTACTCCATATATTGTTCTTGGTATGGGCCCTCTTGGACAGCTGGCTGGGGAAGCACTGGGCCATGGGACCCTTGTGTAATCAAAGTTCGGAGCATCTGCTCCATCTTTTCCATCCTCCCCCACATTCTTTTATTATCAGGGGGAGAGTCACCATTATCGTCAGACTCGTCTGACAACACAGGTCTATTAGACTTGCTCTTTGCCTTTCTATGGCTATCAGTAGCCGCAGGCTGCTGAGTATCTGGAGCTAGTGTGGAAGATTCGCTCGCTATCATAACTGCTGCCGGTTTTTTTTTTTTTTTTTTTTTTTTAAAAAAAACGGCACCCGGCATCGGAACCGGAGTTGCCGCGCTAATCTCCCGACCCGATCGAATTCGTGAATCCCCACAGGACCCACGCTTAGTACGAATCCTCCTATTTGACCGCTCCATTTCTCCAACTCCTACTGACTGCTCGAGCCAGCTTTACGGAGTTGAAATACTTCTGGGTAAAGTTTTTAAAACACTTAGCTGAGAAGTTCCTACTTACCGCTGGTGGAGCTGTGCCCTCCAGCCCGTTCAGTTCGACATGCGCGGACGTAATGACGCGCATGCGCCTGGCGGGGCTTCTTCACGTAGTCACTCACGTGACTCCGAAGTAAAATCAAGTGGTCGAGTGTTATTGCCATATACTGATGCATAGAAACATAGAAATAGGTGCAAGAATAGGCCATTCGGCCCTTCGAGCCAGCATTGCCATTCAATATGATCATGGCTGTTCATCTAAAATCAGTACCTCTTTCCTGTTTTTTCCCCATATCCCTTGATTTCGCTAACCCCAAGAGCTAAATGTAATTCTCTCTTGACCTCCACTGCCTTCTGTGACAGGGAATTCCACAGATTCACAACTCTCTGCGTGAAGAAAGTTTGTCCTCATCTGTCCTAACTGGCCTACCCTTTATTCTTAAGCTGTGACCCCTGATTCTGAACTTCCCCCAATATCGGGAAAATGTTTCCTGCAGTTACAGTAAATGAAAATCTAGCAGGCAAGCAGAATGCTTTCTCCAACCACCCCCATTTGAAGGCCACTATCTTCCACCGTTTCTACCCAGTGCTTGGTACTTACTTCCAGCAGCCGCTGGTTGTCCTCCAGGATGCACCGAGCCGCAGCCTGATCCATGCCGGTCACCTGGGCGAATTCGGCACAGAGACACTCACGGCAGCAGCGCAATGCCTCCAACGCCTCCGACGGCCCGGGACTCTTGCACTGAGGCTGCTCCATGGCCGGAGCTGCAGCGAGCGACTCACCAGCCGGGCAAACACTCGCCAGCCCCGGCTCCCCATCCGTATTTGTCCCCGCTGCTGCTTCTGCTTCCACCCCTCCCTCTGCCCCTGCTCTCCAACACCCGCGGCCCATGCAGTTGATATGAGTTTTGACATTTTCGTTGATCACAGAATTTCTCACGACAGAGCATGAGCAATGATCAGCGTGAGAGCGTGAGAATTTGGCGCAATGCGTGATTCTCACGCTCAATGTGTGAGAGTTGGCAGCCCTGTTAATTGGCGATGGTAAGATTGAAAATTGTCCCTAGTGTATAGGGTAGTGCTAGCGCATAGGGTGACTGCTGGTCAGCGCAGACTAGGTGGGCCGAAGGGCCTGTTTCCGCGCTGTATCTCTAAAGGTAAAAGCAAACCCAGAATCTGGTGTTGACCAATGCATTAACAACAATGCCTGGAGCATCTGTCACCTAATATCATATTCATTAGCTTCTTAGTTATGAAAACATCAGGAAATAAGCTGGGGTTTTTTTTTGAAGCATCAATTCCACCTGCACAGTTCCGGGAACAACTGCCTAGCAACCAGCAGCCTTGCACACTGGGGCTCTCCATGTTGAACTACAAAGGTCTGAACATCAAAACAAGGTGCATAACTTACGAATATATTACCCTGCACATGAAAGATATGGAGAACAAACCCCCTCAGATTTGCACCATAGCGAAGCTTTTATTTGCAAATGTTTGTTTCATTTCCTCTACAGTTTGACCTTACAAAACGGGGTAAAGATCACTGCTGGTAACCTGCTGAAAACCTCCGCAGTTTTAGTGCTGTGGACTTTCAACCTTGGAGACATAAAAGGGCCATTTGGGGGATTCAGGCGAAGAATTTTATGGAAGAAGAGCAAGGTTTACATGTTGTTTTAACCAGTTATTTTCTCCTTTGTAGTGTAGTTAGCAGCATCAGAGACTCATAAATTGATAATAGAAATGTGTAAAAAACGGCTCATTAATTTGCCAACACAATAATAAACACTGAAATTCATTGTACATAAAAAACAAAAAATCCCTCCAAGGGATGGTGTTACATACTGCATAGATTAAATAGACAAAAGCCATTCAGCCCTCCAGCCGAATGCTTGTCGGGCATCAGAGATAATGGGGATAAGGCAGGAGAATGAGGTTGAGAGGGAAAGATAGAGCAGAGTAGACTTGATGGGCCAAATGGCCTAATTCAGCTCTTATAACCTATGAACATGAATTGTGTTGCCAGCTCTTCAGTTGAACTACTTACTATCGTCCCATTTCTCTGCGTTGCAGTCTTAATTGAAAAGTTTACTTTTAAAGTTAGTGTTGAGTTGTTTTTTCTCATTGTTCTTTGCAATGCTGTTAGCTCTTCCAGAATATCAAAGCAATCCGTATTAGAGCAGAGGAGACTGCAGCTGCTGGAACCCTGATGAAAACAAAAAAGTGCTGGAGGAAATTAGCACGTCAGTCTGAACAAGGGTCCCAACCCAAAACCTGCCGGTTCCCTCCACAGATGCCAGCTGACCTGCTAGTTTACACCAGCACACATAGAAACATAGAAACATAGAAAATAGGTGCAGGAGGAGGCCATTCGGCCATTTGAGCCAGCACCGCCATTCCTTGTGATCACGGCTGATCGTCCCCAAACAATAACCCGTGCCTCCTTTCTCCCCATATCCCTTGATTCCACTCGCCCCTAGAGCTCTATCTAACTCTCTCTTACTTTGTGTTGTCCTCCAAGAACCTAACAGCAGAAGAATAGTACAACAGATATTTTGACAATGACACCTGCAGGTGGATTTCATAGACTTGAAGTAAACCATGGAAAAATCTGCATTTGGGAAACGATAGTTTAGTTTAGTTGAGAATTTAGAGATTTGGCACGGAAACAGGCCCTTCAGCCCATCGAGTCCAAGCCGACCTATTCACACAAAATGCATAGAAAGGAACTAGAGATGCGGGTTCGAGAGTCTCGACCCGAAACGTCACCCATTCCTTCTCTCCAGAGATACTGCCTGTCCTGCAGAGTTCCTCCAGCATTTTGTGTCTACCTTCGAATCAAACCAGCATCTGCAGTTCTTTGTTATAGTTTGGTGAGCGACACTGTGTGTGGTATTGCACGCATGAACTAACCAAAGTTCAGTGCAAGTCTAATTCTGACTGTACTCTGCAGACACAAAGCCTGCCCCCCTGATCCTAAAGACTCAGCATCAAATCCACTGCGGCAGCTGAAGATTTAAAATTAAGCTACTTAAATGGTCCAGAATTAAAACGTTGCATCTCTTAAGATGACTTACTGTGAAACAAAAGCCATCTGCTTCACGAACATCTTTGAGGAAAATCTGTCATCGCTACCTACCCAGTTTGGCCAAATTGAGAGTCCAGGATCACAGCAATGTGAACACTTTTTAACTCCTCTCTAGTAAACCATTCATATCAAGGATGGTTTTGGATGGACAATGTATACTGGCTTTCCTACACACCGTGTATGGTCCACACCAAACCAGTCAACAATACATCTATGTGTATGTCTGTTTGTACATGTCTGTTTGTATGCCTCCTTTCCACCTTCCCCTTAGCCAACAATGAACCATTGGACATTTCCTTGAACGTCGTCTGCTTTGATCTGTCGTTTTCACGCCGTGACCTTCCATATCTCTAGTTTCCCTCTACCCTGACTCTCAGTCTGAAGAAGGGCCTCGACCCAGAATGCCACCCATTCCTTCTCTCCAGAGGTTCTGCCTGTCCAGCTGAGTTACTCTAGCATGTTGTGTCCATCGACAATACAACCACATTTGGTGGACCCGGTGTAGCCTCCTTTACATCGGAGAGACCAAGCCTTGACCGCTTTGCCGAGTACTTGCTCTCGGTCCGCCAAGGTCTGCTGGATCTCCCGGTTGCTAAAAGTTTTAGCTCCCCCTCCCAATGCCATAATGACCTTTCTGTCCTGGGCCTCCTCCATTATCAGGGTGAGGCCACTCACAAAATGGAGGAACGACACCTTCAAATATTCCACGTGAATAGCTTACAACCCAATGGTATGAACTGTCTGAAGAAGGGTCTCGACCCGAAACGTCACCCATCCCTTCTCTCCAGAAATGCTGCCCGTCCCGCTAAGTTGCTCCAGAAATTTGTGTTCTTCTTCGGTAGGAACTTTGAATTCTTCGATTTTAAATAATACCTGCCCCCACCCCCTCTCTCTCTTTCCTATGCCCATTTATCCAACTATCCACAACTCTTCTTTCATAGAAACATAGAAAATGGGTGCAGGAAGAGGCCATTCGACCCTTCGAGCCAGCACTGCCATTCATTGTGACCATGGCTGATCGTCCCCAATCAATAACCCGTGCCTGCCTTCTCCCCATATCCCTAGATTCCACTAGCCCCTAGAGCTCTATCTAACTCTCTCTTAAATCCATCCAATGACTTGGCCTCCACTGCCCTCTGTGGCAGGGAATACCACAAATTCACAACTCTCTGGGTGAAAAAGTTTTTTCTTACCTCAGTCTTAAATGGCCTCCCCTTTATTCTAAGACTGTGGCCCCTGGTTCTGGACTCACCCTACATTGGGAAATGTTTTTCCTGCATCTAGCTTGTCCAATCCTTTTATAATTTTATATGTTTCTACCTACATCCTTCCCTATGGCTCTACCTTTCACTCCTCTCCTAATCAGACACCCTTTTGTCTCCTTTTCATTGCGGGCCATTGTTGCTTACTCCGCCCATCTGCCAAATATACCCCCCCCCGCCCACCTCACCTGTATCCACCTAACACTCGCCAGGCTTTGTCCCGTCCCCACATCTCTTTTCCAGCTTTCTCACTCCGACGACAATTGGTCTTGAAGAAGGGTCCCGACCTAAAACCCACGTGGGCATGAAGTCGCCACGGTATCTTGGTAACGTTACTAGACCCATTGAATCCAATAACAGGCGTGACAGAGCCATCTTGTTCATCATTTTGGGTTTACCTTGCTTGGGACCCACACCACCTTGGCCAATTCTTGCTATTGAGGGAGTGTATCTGTCTATTCCCTCCACAGATGCTGACTGACCCACTGAGTTCCTCCCGCATTTTTTCTGTTTTGCTTAATGCAATGAGATGTTTGTTCTACCGCCTTGCTATTCTAACAGAGATATTTCTCCATAGATTTTAAATGAATTAACCGACGAATGCCAAACATATTTAACATTTCAACATGCAATTTGGTATGTTCGCATTTGGAATACTGTGTTCAGTTTAGTCACCCTGCAAGAGGAAGGATATTATTAAGCTGGAAAGAACGCAGAGAAGATTTACAAGGATGTTGACAGGACTCGAGGGCCTGAGCGACAGGGGAGGTTTGGGCAGGCTAGGAATAAATCCTCAAGCACACGAGGCTGAGGGGTGATCTTATAGAGGGGCCTAACATCATGAGGGGAATAGATAGGGTGAATGCACAGTGTGTAAGAAAGAACTGCAGATGCTGGTTTAAATCGAAGGTAGACACAAAATGCTGGAGTAACTCAGTGGGTAAGGCAACATCTATGGAGAGAAGGAATGGGTGACGTTTCGTGTCAAGGCCCTTCCTCAGACTGAAAGTCAGGGGCGAGGGAGACACAGTGATATGGAAGGGTCACCCATTCCTTCTCTCCATAGATGCGACCTCACCCACTGAGTTACTCCAGCATTTTGTGTCTACCTTCGTGTGAATGCACAGGGTGTTTTACCCAGAGTAAGGGAACCAAGAACCACAGGTTTAAGGTGAGAGGGGAGAGATTTAATAGGAATCTGTGGGCTGTAGAGAATCCAAACATTGTGTACCAATGTTGTTTTTATTAAAGACAATAAACAATAGACAATAGGAGCAGGAGTAGGTCATTCGGGCCTTCGACCCAACACCGTCATCCAATGTGATCATGGCTGATCATACCCCATTCCTGCCTTCTCCCCATTACCCCTGACACCCGTATTAATCAAGAATATCAATCTCTGCTTAAAAACATCCATTGACCTGGCCTCCACTGCCGTCTGTGGCAATGACTTCCACAGATTCATCACCCTTGACTAAAGATATTCCTCCTCATCTCCTTCCAAAAGGAACTTTCTTTAATTCTAAGGTGATGACCTGTGGTCCTAGACTCTCCCACAAGTTTTGCACCAGAGTAATAAAAATCTTGCTTAAAAGTGAGGAGTTGAAAATCCCAAGAGCTTGAGACACTCCGAAATGAGTTAAATTATTTTCTATTCTTTGTTAGCTGATTTTCAACTGCGTAGTGCCATATTGATTGGAGTGATGTCAAAGATTTCTCGTCCTAAGTTTCTCCACACCTGACTTCATGAGAACTTCCTCAGTCACACCTGCAAAGGATTTCTCCCAGAGCTTATTTTAACCTCTCTGGGCAAGCAGGATAGCTTTTTGGCTAGGAACTGATGGAATAAATTGACACATTTTGACCAGATTTTTTAACAGATTATATTTTAACGCAAGTACAGGTCCACCGCTGATTTTCCGGCACCCTTGGTTCTAGAGCCTATCTGGAATATCAGTTTTGCCGGACCAGCAGAGGTCCCGGCCTCCGAGAGGAGTCCAACGGTGCTGGAACAGTCTGCCTAGGGCCCGAGATACCGGCCCACAAACTCGACCTCAAAAGTCGGCTATGGGAACGGATCTGCCGGCTCCGGCCAGGCTGGAGTTCCACAGCCCCGGCCGCAGGGGTCAAATTCAACCCACCAATCGGTGCGGAAGTCCCGATGAGGTTGAGATCGGGCGCCTCACCCGGCCTAGGTGGCACATTTTCAGGGGAACTTCTGGTGGCAGGGGTTTCAACTGCCATCTCGTGAATTTGTCCGGATTAAATTAGGTGCCGGACCACCAGTTGCCAGAAAATCGGTGGTGGACCTCCAGATGTATATTAGTTCATTGTCATATACACCAGCATGCAATGAAATTCCTGTTCACATGTAGCTCGCTGGACTAACTGTGCTAGACAGGATCGTACCCGGGTGTCTGGCGCTGTAAGGCAGCAACTCTACCGCTGTGCCACCGTACCGCCCTTCAGTATTGATTTGTTGCTTTTATCAACAATAGCACTGAAAACCCATGCCCAATTCTGAAGAATTGGTCTGAAGAAGGGTTTCGGCCCGAAACGTTGCCTATTTCCATAGATGCTGCCTCACCCGCTGAGTTTCTCCAGCATTTTTGTCTACCCAATTCCAATCTTCTTTAACATTTTACCTGTAACTAAGGAAAAGATCACTGCAACCGTCTCTGCCAATCTCCCTCTTTCTCCATTCTCTGAAGAATCTTCAGGCAAGATCAAAAGAGCATCACCCACAATAGTAAAACACAAAGTGCTGGAGGAATCAGCAGGCCAGGCAGCATATCTGGAGAACGGAATAAAAGAACGCGCCTTTAGAAAGAATACGAGGAGGTATTTCTTTAATCAGAGGGTGGTGAATCTGTGGAATTCACTGCCACAGGTGGATATGGTCATTGGATATTTTTAAAGCGGAAATTGTGGAAAAAGAGGGGAGGGAGAGGGGTATTGCACGAAATTGTAGAATTCAGTGTTCATAAGATCTGTATGTTCAGTTTTCAATAAGCTACCCAAGTGGAATATGAGGTGTGTATGAGGAAATATGAGGAAATGCAGATGCTGGTTTAAACCAAAGATAGATGCTGCCTGCACCACTGAGTTACTCCAGCTTCTTGCATCTATTTTTGGAATATGAGGTGCTGTTCCTCCAGATTGCATGTGGCCTCACTGAGCAAATGGAGGAGGTCCAGGACAGGATGGGAATGGGAAGGTTAGCAACTGGGAGATACAGCATGCCTTGGTGGACAAAGCACATGTATTCAGTGAAATGGTCAGGTATAATGCTTGACATTGAATTTTTAGCTCAACTGATTGAGAGATACAGCGTGGAAACAGGCCCTTCGGCCCACCAAGTCCGCACCGACCAGCGATCAATGCACATTAACACTACCCTACACACACTAGGGACAACTTTAGATTTATACTGTGCCAATTAACCTAGAAACCTGTACGTCTTTCGAGTGTGGGAGGAAACCAAAGATCTCGGAGAAAACTCACACAGGTCACGGGGGGAACGTACAAACTCCGTACAGACAGCGCCCATAGTCAGGATCGAACCTGGGTCTCAGGCGCTGTAAGCAGTAACTCTACCGCTGCACCCCCGTGCCACCCTGGAGGATAAACAGGATTCTACGCTCCAAGCACAGTGACAGAACCTGTCCACTGACTTCTTTCTGCCACAGGCACGAGCTGAATTAACCGGTGTGTTGCCAGATTTCAGACCTCATTTTGCCATCGTGAAAATCCCATTGAGTAAAATCAATGTGGTGGAATCTGCACAATGGCAGCATGGTGGTGCAGCGGGTAGAGCTGCTACCTCACGACGCCAGAAACACGAGTTCGATCCTGACTTTCTTCTTCTTCTTCTTCTTCTTCTTCTTCTTCTTGCGTATGGCGTGCACAGCCTAAAGTTGTAAGACAACTTGTTCTGTTTGATCTTCTGTTTGTGCACGGCAGGGGTTGATTGCACTTGTTGAAACAGGGTGGACCACGTGAAGGATGCAATCTCCCACCCCGATCCTGACCTCAGGTGCTGTCTGTGTGGAGTATGCACTCAGGTGCTGTCTGTGTGGAGTATGCACATTCTCCCTGTGACCATGTGGGTTTCCTCCGAGCGCTCCGATTTCCTCCCACATCCCAAAGTCGCGGGTGATCGTCAGTTAATTGGCCCTCTGTAAATTGCCCCTCATCTTAGGGAGTGGGTGAGAAAGTGGGACAATGTAGGACTAGCAAGTGAACAGGTGATCGATGGTCAGCATAGACTCAGTGGGCCGAAGGGCCTGTTTCCATGCTGTATACCTGAACTAAACGTCATTATTGTGGCAGGTTTCTACGATAATCTCTTGTACTGTGACAATTTTTTGTGCAGTAAGCCATTACACCATTATACATGTTGCGGTAAGATTACACGCAATACATTGCTACTGTAGCAGGCTCTGCAGAGCAGAGTATGATGGATTTTGTACATTATACTTAGCAGATTCTGCCCTGTAACTGCTGCAGTGACAGATTTTGTAAGCAGTGTAAATTCCAGGCAGTAGAGTGTTGCTGTGAAGATTCTATGATAGATTATATCCACTGAACTGTTACAGAGTTCTTCTGCAGTAAGATGTTACTGTGTTGGATGCCCTGCATAAACTGTTAGTGTTTCGCGATCGGTACAGTAAGCTGTTTCCGTGGAGATTGTATGCAGCTGATCGCTTCAGTGACAGGTTCTCCACAGCGAGTTTGTTCTGTCGACAGAGTCTGTGCAACAATCAGTTTATTTATGACAGTTGTCTGCAGCGGAACAGTCCTCTGGAGGATTCTGCCCAACAAGTTAGTTACGCACACAATTCAAGGCAGGAATCTGCTCTTGTGAGCCACTTAAGTACTTGAATTTAGAGATACAGCGCGGAAACAGGCCCTTCGGCCCACCGAGTCCATGCCGACCAGCGATCCCCGCGCATTGACACTACACACACTAGGGACAATTTACAATTTACCAAGCTAATTAACCTGCAAACCTGTACTTCTTTGGAGGGTGGGAGGAAAGCGGACCAAATGTATGCGGTCACGGGGAGAACGTGCAAACTGCGTACAGACAGCACCCGGTGTCAGGATCAAACCGGGGTCTCTGGCGCTGTGAGGCAGCAACACCACCGCTTCTCCACCGCACCATCATTCCGTATAACCACCCCCCTCTCTGTGAAAAACCTTAATTCTTTAAATTTCTCCCCTCTCACCTTAAAATCTATGCCCTCTAGTTTTAGACTCGCCCATTAGATTCAGTGGACTAATTTGTGGAAAAGTAAAACTGGTCCATGAGGTGGGATCGAGTCAGTTTGGTTTCCGTGAAAGAATAAGAAAAGTTCTGATAGACACATAACATCCCATTAAGACTAGACAGCCAGAGACTATGGGATATGTCATTTAGAGTCTTAGAGTCATACATCACGGAACCAGGCCATTTGGCCCAACTTGACTATGCTGACCAAAATGCCCCATCTACACTGTCCCATTTGGCTGTTTTTGGCTGTGTACACATATACCTTTCCTATCCGTGCACCTGTCCAAATGTCTTTTTAATGTTATTATAGTAACTATGTCCTCTGGGAGCTCGTTCCGTATACCCATTACCCTCTGTATGAGAAAGTTGCCCCTCAGGTTCTTATTAAATCTTTCTATGTTTCTATCAGACTTCCTATCCAATTCCTATCCAGCAGTGTCTAAGAAATATTTAGACAGGTACATGGATAGGATAGGTTTAGAAAGATATGGGCCAAATGCAGGCAGGCGGAACGAATGTAGATGGGCTATGTTGGTCAGTGTGGGCAAGCTGGGCCAAAGGACCTGTTTCCACGCTGTGAGAATCTATGACTCATTGCGGTATTGTTCATATAGCTCAAATGCATGCACATGACCGTTAGGTGATAACTCAGCTGACTCTGTCAGTTTTAAACCTTACATCACGATGTCCCATGCAATGCCGGCATTTATTGTGTCCATCCATGATTGCCTTGGCACTGAGGAGGTGCCTGGAGTAAACAATGCCAGTGGTCCTGGAGTTACATTGAGGGCAGAGTGCGGAAGGACAAGCAGAGTTCCTTCCACGAAGAACGTTAGTAGTCAGGAGTGATTTATTGCCATATGTTCTGGAAACAGAAACAGTAAAATTCTTACTTGCAGCAGCATAACACGTCTGCAAACGCAGTACTCATAGATAACATATAATAAATGAAAAAAAGTTCACCAAATGAATAAAAACATTAGAACAAAAATGCCCAAAAGTCCTGAATGCCGCCAAGACAGTTCATAGTTTAATTGTTGTGTGCAATTAACTGCCTGATGGTTATTGGGAAGAAGTTGTTCTTGAACATAGACGTTACAGTTTTCAGACCGCTGTACCTCCTTCCTGGTGGCAGGAGTGAAATGAGTGTGTGGCCAGGATGGTGTGGGTCTCTGATGATGCTGGCTGCCTACTTGAGGCAGAGCCTCCAACAGATCCCTTCAATGGTGCAGAGGCCAGTAACCTTGAAGGATCGGGCAGTGCCTGCCACTTTTTGAAATCTCCTTCGTCCCTGGGCTTCCAAGTTGGCCGAACCAGGCCGTGATGCAACCAGTCAATATGCTGTCTGCCGTGCACCTGTAGAAGTTCAAGAGAGTACCCGTTAACCTGCCAAATCTACTCAGTCTTGTAAGGAATTAGAGGCTTGGTGGGCTTTCTTCATCATTGCATCAACGTGCTGGGTCCAGGACTGATCCGCAGAGATCTGTCACAGGCTCGGATAGGTTCTGGAAATTTCACAGTTAATGTCACTGAGATTAGTCATTTTAAAATTCCACATTATTTAATCGCTGCAGTTTAAATTGGCCCCACCGACATGATAGAATTTAATGTGTAGGAAGGAACTGCAGGTGCTGGTTTACATCAAAGGTAGACACAAAATGCTGGAGTAACTCAGCGGGACAGGCAGCATCTCTGGAAAGAAGGAATGGGTGACGTTTCAGGTCCAAACCCTTCTTAAGCTCCTGTATTAGAATCAAAGGTCTTGAGCTCTAGTGAGTAATCGTCTAACTCCTACAGTACACATTTGCACCTCTTTTCCCTGGCTCTGCATCTTATAATCCATTTTATTTCCAACTTTTCTCCATTGTGACAAGGAGTCATCGACCTGGAATGTTTACTCTTCTCCCCTTTCCCCTTCCTCCTTGTCCCCTTCCAGCTATCTACCCATCTACCCCCCCCCCCCCCCCCCCCCCCCCCCCCTTTGGCTTTACTTTTCACTCCTCTTCTCCTGATCTGACACCCTTTGTCTCCATTTCACCGCTAACCTTTGTCACTGACTCCACCCATCTGCCATAATACTCCTCCCCACCCACCCGTATCCACCTATCACTCTGAAAGGCTCTGTCCCACCCCCAACTCTCATGGGTCAAGAAGGGCCCTGCCCCGAAATGTCGTCAGACAATCTCCGTCGTCTCCGGGCATTCCATTCTCTAGGCCCCCATCCTCTCATCTTCACCATGGGCGTCCAGTCACTCTACACCTCCATCCCCCACCAGGAGGGTCTCAAAGCCCTCCGGTTCTTCCTCGACCGGAGAACCAACCAATCCCCGTCTACAGATACGCTCCTCCGCCTAGCGGAGCTGGTCCTTACCCTCAATAACTTTTCTTTTAACTCCTCCCATTTCCTCCCAATACAAGGCATAGCTATGGGCACGCGCATGGGCCCCAGCTATGCCTGCCTCTTTGTAGGGTACGTCGAACAATGCTTGTTCGAGATGTACCAGAGGCCTTATTCCCGACCTCTACCTCCTCCTCCCTCATCTGATCATTTCCTCCACAGATGTTGCCTGACCCATTGGTTTCATCCAGCATTTTGTATTTTGACCGGAAACAATTATTGTCTTCTGACCTGTTGATTATCTCAAACATTTTCTATTGTATTGTAAAATCACATTCCTTGGAATGAAATCATAATGTGGATGACTATTGATCCTGGCATAATATTATGTGACATTAGTTTTAATGAATATGATCGTGTCATTTACTGACGCTCCCTTGGAAATCGTGGTAGAGGTGTATCAATTAGACAGAGGTGTATCAATTAGACAGGGGAGCTGGGGACTTAGAATGGGAGCTTAGATCATGGACACAGCTGGTATATCCAAATGAACCACAGGGAAGTCTATTTTAAGGTATGTCTAAATAAATATCTCACACAGACTGAAGAAGGGCGATTGAGTGAGTGTAGCTGTTGCATGACTAAGAAATAGATTTATTAACACTGCTTTACACCCTACAGTGCTCAGGGGCTCCAACTGGGGTTTAAATTGCAGAATGACTGATTCAATTCCATTTCTACCCAGATCTGTCTAATTGATACACCATGATTTCCAAGGGAGCGTCAATAAATGACATGATCATATAGGACTTTGTTTAAGCCGCATTTGGATTATAGCGTGCAGTTGTGGTCACCCCATTACAGGAAGGGTGTGGAGGCTTTGGAGAGAGTGCACAGGAGGTTGACCAGGATGATGCCTGGATTAGAGGGTATTAGCTACAGGGAGAGAGGTTGGGCAGACTTGGATTGTGTTGTCCGGAAGGCTGGAGGTTGCGGGGAGACACAATAGATGTATATAAAAGTATGCCTGGCATGGACAGGGGAGACAGCCAGAATCTTTTTCTCAGGGTGGAAAAGTCAAATCCTAGAGGGATGGTTTTAAGATGAGAGGGGCAATGTTTCGAGGAGATGTGAGGGGAAAGTTGTTTTACATTGAGTATTGATGTTGGGATGTAATGTTAAAATTGTACAAGGCATTGGTGAGGCCAATTCTGGAGTATGGTGTACAATTCTGGTCGCCAATTTATAGGAAAGATGTCAACAAAATAGAGAGAGTACAGAGGAGATTTACTAGAATGTTGCCTGGGTTTCAGCACCTAAGTTACAGAGAAAGGTTGAACAAGTTAGGTCTTTATTCTTTGGAGTGCAGAAGGCTAAGAGGGGACTTGATAGAGGTCTTTAAAATTATGAGAGGGATAGACAGAGTTGATGTGGATAAGCTTTTTCCATTGAGAGTAGGGAAGATTCAAACAAGACGACATGAATTGAGAATTAAGGGACAAAAGTTTAGGGGTAACATGAGGAGAAACTTCTTTACTCAGGGAGTGGTAGCTGTGTGGAATGAGCTTCCAGTGGAAGTGGTGGAGGCAGGTTCAATTTTATCATTTAAAAATAAATTGGATAGGTATATGGACGGGAAAGGAATGGAGGGTTATGGTCTGAGTGCAGGTAGATGGGATTAGGTGAGAATAAGTGTTCGGCACGGACTAGAAGGGCCGATATGGCCTGTTTCCGTGCTGTAATTGTTATATGGTTATAGGTTAAGGGTGGCGAGTGCCTGGAAGGTGCTGTCAGGGGTGATGGTTGAAGCAGATATGCCAGTGGCGATTAAGAGACCTTTAGATAGGCACATGGATATGCAGGGAATGGAGGGATATGGATCACGTGCAGGCAGATAAGTGATGGTCTTGGCATCATGTTTGGCTGAGACATTGTGGGCCAAAGGGCCTGTTCTTGTGCTGCACAGTTCTAAGTTCTATGTTCACTCTCAACCTCTCCATTTCTGATGCAGGTTAGCTTTGTTTTACAGAGGAGCCACTCAAAATTTGCACTGAATTTGGGGGACACATACCCATTCCCTCACAAGGGGGCTTTATGTTTTACAGATCATCCTGTAGGGCTTGCGAAAAAAAATCAAAATTTAACTAGTACAGATTTCAACAAAACACAATGTGCGGGAGGAGCTCAGTGGGTCAGGCAGCATCTGTGGAGGGAATGGACTGACCACATTTTGGGTCCGGATCCTTCTCTAGTCTGAGGAATTCCAGCATGTGCAGTCTCCTGTTTAAGTTTAGGTTCAGGTTTATTATTGTCATGTATACCGAGGTACAGTGAAAAGCTTTGTTCTGCATGCTGAAGGGGCTGTCCCACTGTCCAAGCCCCTTCGAGTTTCCCCTGATTCGAACTCAGAGAATTACGGTAATAGCCGCTCGTAGGTACTCGGGGCTCTCGTGGACATTTTTCAACCTGTTGAAAAATCTTCACAAGTCTTCACGAGCTTACCGCGTTTTCCAAGTACCTGCCGTTAGCGTTACGAGCTGCTAAGAGACGTCCCGAGCTCCGACGTACCCGTTACGTACGTTCTACGTGCTTACCACAAGTTTGATTTTTTTTTAAACTTAGGAGAGCTCTTGGATTACCTCGTGCAGTGCGACAGCCCCTTAAGCAATTAGATCAGATAATGTGATACATAAATCTAATCAAGTTAAGCTCAAGTATATTTGGTAGAGCAAAGGGGAAGATACAGAGTGCAGAATATAGTTCTCAGCATTGTAGCACAACAGTGGGCAGGTGCTATAGACCTGCACGGGAAGGTAGACGCTCCTGCCCCCACAAGTCTCGGGCAGATGGGGCTCATCAGCCTGAGAAGGCAGTCTATCTAGAAGAGGGAAAAATCTGATTTAAAACCTCCACTGCCTTGTGGCCAAATCCAGTCATGGAAAAGGCTCCAGGAATAAACCTCAAGAAAATCCGGAGTCGGAGCCCCTAAGGCAGTTCGTCGTTGTCTACAACCTCGCTCTGGCAGCTCCTGTGACGGCGCTGGTGCCAAACTGTAACGGCCCTGCTGTTCCTTTGGATCGATCAGCGACGTGGAGAGGGGGGGACGTGCTGCATGGGCAACAGCCTGTCCTCCATATGACATCGCCCAGGCTTGCATCCGACCAGGATGCATCACCCATGGTCAGTCATGACTGAGAGGGGCCTACTACTACCAGCACAACAGTTCCATAGACAAGGTCGAATGTCCGCAATGGGGTAGAGGTGAATCAGGCAGTAACCTAGCTTATGGAACATTCAGGAGTCTGATGATGGAGAGGAAGAAGCTGTTACTGAGTCTGGAGGTGTGCGTTCTCAAGCTTCTGTACCTTCTGCTGGGTGGGAGCAGGGAGAAGGAATGACCGGGGTGGGACAAGTCATCACCATTATGCAGTCTTCAGCTGTGTAACTCTCTGATTGTTAGTGGTGTAATGGATAAAGGAGATGTACTCTTCAGCCAGTACTAAAACCTGAGCATTTTTCATCCTACCAACAACTAGAGAGCGGTCCTGAACTACTATCTACCTCATTCGAGACTCTTGGACTATCTTTGATCGGTCATTACTGGACTTTATTTTGCACTAAACATTATTTCCTTTATCATCTATCTATACACTGTGAATGGCTCGATTGCAATGATTTCATTGTGATCATGGCTGATCATCCACAATCAGTAACCCATGCCTGCCTTCTCCCCATATCCCTTGATTCCGCTAGCCCCTAGAGCTCTATCTAACTCTCTTTTAAATTCATCCAGTGAATTGGCATCTATTGCCTTCTGTGGCAGCAAATTCCACAAATTCACTACTCTCTGGGTGAAAACGTTTTTTCTCATCTCAGTTTTAAATGACCTCCCCTTTATTCTTAGACTGTGGCCCCTGGTTCTGGACACCCCCAACATTGGGAACAATTTTCCTGCATCTAGCTTGTCCAGTCCTTTTATCATTTTATATGTTTCTATAAGATATCCTCTCATCCTTCTAAATTCCAGTGAATACAAGCCCAGTCTTTCCAATCTTTCCTCATATGACAGTCCCGCCACTCCGGGGATTAACCTCATGAACCTACGCTGCACTGCCTCAATAGCAAGAACATCCTTCCTCAAATTAGGAGACCAAAACTGCACACAATACTCCAGATGTGGTCTCACCAGGGCCCTGTACAACCTCTTTACTCCTATACTCAATAGATCTGAAATTGTCAGTTGTCCCAAGTGCAGGCTTGGCAGATGGCTAAAGGGATTCGGGACTTTAAAAGGATGGTGTAATTTATAGAGGCTTTGTTTGGTTTTAATGCGGCGGCCAGGATCCAGCAACAGAAGGCAATAAATTGCTCCATACAGCCATCAAACACAACTCAATGCACACAGCATGGGCAAGAGAACAACAATGTAATCTTGGGGCGCAGATGACTACAATAAACACTGACGTTCACTGACGCAGATTCTGATGGTGTCTGAACCTCAAGATTACATTATCTCCTTGTAAACGCTCGCAACTTAGTTTAGAGTTACAGCGCAAAAACAGGCTCTTGGTCCCACCGAGCCTGCACCGACCAGCGATCCCCGCTTTTTAACACTATCCTAGGGACAATTTACATTTATACCGAGCCAATTAACCTACAAACCTGTGCGTCTATAGAGTGTGGCAGGAAACCAATGATCTAGGAGAAAACCCGCGCAGGTGACAGGGAGAACGTACAAACTCCGTACAGTATAGCACCTGTAGTCGGGATCGAACCCGGGCCTCTAAACCTTTCCTATCCATGTACCTGTCCAAAAGTCTTCTAAATGCTGTTATAGTAGCTGCCTCAGCTACCCCTTCTGGCTGTGCGTTCCATATAGCCACTGCCCACTGCATGTAAAAGTTGCCCCTCAGGTTCCTGTTAAATCATTCTCCTCTCACCCTAAGCCCATGTCGGCTTGTTCTTAATTCTCCTACTCTGGGTAAAGGACTCCAGTACAAATTTAAAGTGGAACTGGGAAGTCATGATGCCGCTCTATATGACTTTGGTTAGGCCGCATTTTGAGTCATAGAGTCATAGAGTGATACAATGTGGAAATAGGCCCTTCGGCCGACTCACCCACACCAGCCAACAATGTCCCAGCTACACTGGCCCCACTTGCCTGCGCTTGGTCCATATCCCTCCAAACCTGTCCTATCCATGTACCTGTCTAACTTTTTCTTAAATGATGGGATAGCCCAAGCCTCAATTACCTCCTCTGGCAGCTTGTTCCATACACCCACCAGCCATCGTGTGAAAAAGTTACCCCTCAGATTCCTATTAAATCTTTTCCCCTTCACCATGAACCTATGTCCTCTGGTCCTCGATTCCCCTACTCTGGGCAAATGATTGTGCATCTACCCGATTTATTTCTCTCATGATCTTATACACCTTACCCTCCTGCGCTCCATGGAATAGAGACCCAACCTACTCAACCTCTCCCTATAGCTCACACCCTCTAGTCCTGGCAACATCCTCGTAAATCTTTTCTGAATGCTTTCAAGCTTGCCCAGAACTGAACACGATATTCTAAATGCAGTCTCACCAACGTCTTATACAACTGCAACATGACCCCCCAACATCTATACTCAATACGCTGACTGATGAAGGCCAAAGTGCCAAAAGCCTTTTTGACCACCTTAACTACCTGCGAGTTTTGTGTACATTTCTGGTTGTGCCAGGAAAGATGTGGAGTATTTGGAAAGGGTGCAGAGGAGGTTTATCAGAATGATGCTTGGATTAGAGGGACAGATTTGGACAGATTTGGAATGTGGGAGGTTAAGGTGATAGAAGTATGTAAAATTATGAGAGGCATAGGTTGGGTAAACAGTCAGAACCTTTTTCCCACAATGGAAATATTAGAGGGCATAACTTCAAGGTGAGAGGGGAAATGTTTAAAGGAGATGTACATGGCAAGTGTTTTGTATACAGATGGAGGTGAGTGCCTGGAAAGTGCTGCCGGAGGTGGTGGGGAAAGCAGATATGATAGCATTTAATAGGCTTTTAGATAAGTAAGCCCCTCCCGGTCACGACTGACCATGGGTGATGCATCCTGGTCAGATGCAAGCCTGGGCGATGTCATATGGAGGACAGGCTGTTGCCCATGCAGCACGTCCCCCCTCTCCACGTCGCTGATCGATCCAAAGGAACAGCAGGGCCATTACAGTTTGGCACCAGCACCGTCGCAGGAGCTGCCAGAGCGAGGTTGTCAACAACGACGAACTGCCTCAGGGGCTCCGACTCCGGATTTTCTTGAGGTTTGCTCCTGATGCCTTTTCCATGACTGGATAAGGCCACAAGGCAGTGGAGGTTTTAAATCAGAGTTTTCCCTCTCCTAGATGGGGGGACTGCCTTCCCAGGCTGACGAACCCCATCTGCCCGAGACTCGTGCGGGCGGGAGCGTCTACCTGGCCCTGCAGGTCTATAGCACCTGCACACTGCCCAAAGCTTTTAGATGGGCACATGGATATGCAGGGAATGGAGGGATATGGATCATGTGCAGTCAGATCATAGTTAGTTTCGGGGTCATGTCCGGCACAGACAGTGTGGGCCGAAGGGCCTGTACCTGCGCTGTATTGTTCCGTGTTCAATATTCATTAGGTTCTTATTGGTGTCTTGCCACAAGGAGAAATCCAGGCATCTTGTGCCATATCGGAATATTTTTCTTTCTTTCTTTGAGTAATCAATAGATGGTAGAAGTTGAGTGATGATATCAAAGGGGTCATCGTATTCAGGACCATTAATGCATGTTGCTGATCAGACCATCGTTAAAGCCTGCAACATAACCATTGCTGATTGTTGGTGTCTATTCGGTTGATGTATAACACCCATTGTGGCGGGATCATCTTTAGAAGAGGAGATTTTGATTTTTACATTTTTTTGGAGAATAGAACAGTTAAGGCAGCAAAGGAAGGTTTATCGTTTTAAAATGCTCTCATGACAGAGTTCTGCATCAATGTATCTTGGCACCGCAAGCAACCCAGCAGTTGCAACACTGAGTAACAAATCATCTCCTGAATGAGGCCATTCAGCTCATTGAGTCTGTTCTGCCATTCAATTATGGCTGATCTATCTTTCCCTCTCAACCCCATTCTCCTGTCTAATCCCCGTAACATTTGACACCCTTATTAATCAAGAACCTCCATTTTAAAAACACGCAATGGCTAGGCCTCCCTAGCTGTCTGTGGTAATGAATTCCACAGATTCACCACCCTGTGGTTAAAGAAATTCCTCCTCGTCTCCTTTCTAAAGGAACGTCCTTTTAATCTAAGGCTATGCCTTCTAGTCGTAGACTCTCCCACTAGTGGAAACATCCTCTCCACATTCACTCTATCCAGGCCTTTCGCTATTTGGTAGGTTACAATGAGGTTCCCCCCACATCCTTTTAAAATCTAGCGAGTACAGGCCCAGTGCCAACAAAATAATTGTGGTCATGGCATGATTAACTTTGGTGTTATGTTATGAGTGAGGAACAAGACCCACAAGCCAAGGCTTATGCATTTAAGAAAGGCATCTAGTAAAACTTGAGTAAAAAGACTCCAGTAAAAAGACTTCTCCGTGGATTGTCACCTTGTCATGGTGGAGAAACGTGTGTGGACCTGAGATCCTGAGAGCGATGCTGTCTGGAGCTATGCTCCTGGTAGGGCCACCCATGGCGGTAAGGTCGAGTGGGAGGTCTCTGACAAAGAGCAATCCAACCAAGACCTCAATGGTGGAACAGGCGGTGGACGATGGCTGACCTTAGTGGAGCGTCACAACGGCTGGGAAGGTGGATGAAGGAAAATAGTCTCCGGTCATCTTGGACTCCATGCCACTGGATCCTGACCCAGATCTGTCAAGGACCGTAGGGTGACTGTCTGTGCACCAATCTCCCCATGTGAAACAAAGTCACGCACAGGCGTCCTCCATATAGGGAATAGCACCCTGGAGACACCCATGGTCAGCCACGATCGAAGGGGGCCTAAGGCTAGAAACATAGAAACATAGAAATTAGGTGCAGGAGTAGGCCATTCGGCCCTTCGAGCCTGCACCGCCATTCAATATGATCATGGCTGATCATCCAACTCAGTATCCCGTACTTGCCTTCTCTCCATACCCCCTGATCCCCTTAGCCACAAGGGCCACATCTAACTCCCTCTTAAATGTAGCCAATGAACTGGCCTCAACTACCTTCTGTGGCAGAGAATTCCAGAGATTCACCACTCTCTGTGTGAAAAATGTTTTTCTCATCTCGGTCCTTCCCCCTTATCCTTAAACTGTGACCCCTTGTTCTGGACTTCCCCAACATCAGGAACAATCTTCCTGCATCTAGCCTGTCCAATCCCTTAAGAATTTTGTATGTTTCTATAAGATCCCTCAATCTTCTAAATTCTAGCGAGTACATGCCGAATCTTTACCAGCTAGTAAAAGAATGGGAAATAAATTTACCACAGTAATCTAAGAAAAACTATTAATAGGTAAATCTCTTAATAAACTTTAAGCAGATAATAATACTCCAGAGGACATAGGTTTAAGGTGAGGGGGAAAAGATTTAATAGGAATCTGAGGGATACCTTTTCAGGGTGGTGGGAGAATGAAACGAGCTGCCGGAGGAAGTAGTTGAGGCAAGTATTTTTGCAACGTTTAAGAAACATTTAGATAGGTACATGGCTAGGACAGGTGTAGAGTAATTTGTGCCAGATGCAGGCAGGTGGGACTAGTGTAGATGGGGCATGTTGGCCGGTTGGGTAAGTTGGGCCGAAGGGCCTGTTTCCACACTGTAGGACTCTATGACTCAAAACTGTTGGATGATAACAATATTTTTTAATCTAGTGGAAAAAAAACGGGAGCATATCCCTGAAAGGAGCATATCCCTGAAAGGAAATCACTTCATTTACAGTTATCTCAGCCAAGGTCAATGAACCTGGTGGGAGACAGTAAGACTTTAAAACAGAAAGGGTGAACCAAGGGCAGCAAAAGCAGGAACCAACAGGCAAGTGAGAAAGCACTTGTAGGTGAGTGCATGAGACCAATAATAGAAGCAAAGAGGAACAATGAAATAAAAACTGCAGGCAATTTAAGATGAACTGTGCAAGGTTATTAAGAGGAAGAGACTAGCAGGTCAATTATATTTTCTAATCCCCATTCACCACCCTTCTCTCAGATCCTTTAATGCTCTTAATTCTGAATTAAGCACTTATTTTTACACCCGTTGACCTTCCGACAAGTGTGTCCCGTCTTTGCAAACCTCTTTGCATGTGCTAGCCATACAGGATTTTGCTGCCATTATCCCTTCCGATTTACTAAATGGGGCTGAACCTGCCCCCTGTCCCCACTATTTCCGCTTTCTTCCCCCCCCCCCCCCGACTGCCCCAGTTTCTCTCCTTGCCTCAGAGATGTGAACATCAATTCTCCTGGTCCTACACGGGCTGTGAGGGAAGGCTGCAAAAGTACACAGCGGGATATAGGTCAGCTATGGAAGTGGCGGAGAAACCGTCAGCTGGAGTTTAATGCAAGCAAGTGTGAGGTGTTGCACTTTGGGAGGTCGAAAGTAAGGTGAAAATGTACAATCAATGGCAAGATCCTCAAGAGCATTAATGTACAGAGTGATCTAGGGGTCCGAGTCCATAACTCATTGAAAGTGGCCGCACAAATAGGCGTAAAGGAGTTGAGCAAGGCAAGTTTTTCATACAGAGGGTGGTACGCAGCTGTAATGCGCTGTGTTAGTGGTGGTGGAGGCAGATACAGTAGTGGCTTTTAAGAGGCATTTGGAAAAGTACACGGATATGCAGGGAATGGGGGGAGATGGGTTATGTGCAGGCAGATATGAGTTTGTCTGGCTGGCGTCATTGGGATGTTTGCCTTCAATGGACGGGGCATTGAATATAAGAGTCAGGGAGCCATGCAGCTTTATAGGACTTTGGTTTGGTCACATTTGGAGTATTGCATGTAGTTTTGGTCGCCCTATCTCCATGGATTGTCACCTTGCCGTGGTGGAGAAGCTTGTGTGGTCCTGAGATCCTGAGAGCGATGCCGTCTGGAGCGATGCTCCAGGTAGGGCCACCCATGGCAGTAAGGTCGAGGGGGAGGACTCTGACAAAGAGCAATCCAACCAAGACCTCAACGGTGGAACAGGCGGAGGACGATGGCTGACCTTAGTGGAGCGTCACAACGGCTGGGAAGGCGGATGAAGGCTGCAGCAGAAAAGGATCTCCGGTCGTCTTGGACTCCATGCCACTGGATCCTGACCCAGATCTGTCATGGACCGTCTGGTGGCTGTCTGTCCACCAGTCTTCCCATGTTAAACAAAGTCACGCACGGGCGTCCTCCAACCCTGGAGACACCCATGGCCAGACAAGACCGAAGGAGGCCGAAGAAGATTACAAGAAAAATGTGGAGGCTTTGGAAAGGGCGCAGAGGAGGTTTATCAGAATGATGTGTGTAGGAAAAAACTGCAGATGCTGGTTTACACTGAAGATAGACACAAAATGCTGGAGTAACGTAGTGGGTCAGGGAGCATCTCTGGAGAGAAGAAACAGGGGATGTTTGGGTCGAGACCCTTTTGACTATCTGAAAAAGGGTCTTGACCCGAAACGTCGTTCATTCCTTCTAAGCAGAATAATGCCTGGATTAGGGAGTGTTAAGGGCCTGTCCCACTGTACGAGCTAATTCAAGAGTTCTCCCGAGTTTCCCCTGATTCGAACTCAGAGAATTACGGTAATAGCCGCTCGTAGGCTCTCGTGGAGATTTTTCAAATCTTCAAGAATCTTCACGAGCTTACCGCGTTTCCCGAGTACCTGCCGTTAGCGTTACGAGCCGCTAAGAGACGTCCCGAGCTCCGACGTACCCGCTACGTACATTCTACGTACTTACCATGAGTTTGATTTTTTTTTTAAACTCGGGAGAGCTCTTGAATTACCTCGTACAGTGGGACAGGCCCTTTAGCTACAGGGAGAAGTTGGACAACTTGGATTGTTTTCTCTACAACGCCAGATGTTAAGGCGAGAACTGATAGAAATATATAAAATTATAAAAGGCACAGACAGTCAGAACCTTTCTCCTTGCATTCTTGCTAGTGTTAGTTCAGTCAAGGTTGCAATCCTGCTATCAACGCAATTGAATATCCGGAGGTTTTTGAAAATTATCTTAAAGCAATGAAATGATATGCACGGTGGCGCAGTGGTAGAATTGCTGCCTAACAGTGCCAGAGACCCCGGTTCAATCCTGACTACAGGTGCTGTCTGTACGGAGTTTGTACGTTCTGTGACCTGTGTGGGTTTTCCCGTGTGCTTCGGTTTCCTCCCACACTCCAAAGACGTACAGGTTTGCAGGCTAATTGGCTTGGTAAAATTATAAATTGTCCTTACGGGCCTGTCCCACTTTCACAACCTAATTCACGACCTGTGCCGAGTTTGCCCTTGACTCATACTCGCAGCATGGTTGTCACGAGGTCGTAGGAGGTCGTAGGTAAGTCATAGCAGGCTGTGATGCTAGTCGTAGGTACTCGTGGCATCAAGTAGGTCGGGGCGTTTTTTCAACATGATGAAATATGTCCATGAGTAAGAAAGGTCGTGATTTAGGTCGTGAGTGGGACAGGCCCTTTAGTGTGTGTGCGATGGTACGGGTGTACAGTTAGTGTCGGCGTTTGTTTCCGTGCTGTATCTCTAAACTAAACTACATAAAATAGTAAGATTAAATGAGAACTTACCAGACCCGACAAAAAAAGAATTTTGAAGTTTGATCCATATTTTCTGAGGAGTTACGATGAGGGATTTCCTGAAGACCCCGCCAGCACGCATGCGTGACATTCTTCAAAGCAGTGGTGTGAAATCACAGATAGCAGAACTGACTGGAGATAGTAAAAGAAACCATATACCAGTTGACCTTATGATAGAGGGTTGGGAGTGGAGGGCACAAAATCCCTTATCGTAACTCCACATAAAATAAGGATATTGATCAAACTTCAAACTGGTAAGTTCTCGTTTAATCTTACTATTTTACTTTCGGAGTCATGTGAGTGACTTCGTGAAGATTTCAAAGCTCTGTGATTTCATGCCCTGGACCACGTCCATGCTCACACACGCCGTAATAACTGATGGAGGAAGTGTGTGTTAACATATTTCAGACTTGTAACAGAGCTGAAAAACAATAATGTATTCAATAATACAAAACAAAAAATCCCTGAGTCTCGGGAACCGTTTTTCAGGGAACAGAACTTAAAACAGTATCTGCAAAACATCGCAGGAGTGGCCACAGGTTTTGTTATAAAACTCCTCCGTTGGCCAGTGTTGCGAGGATGAGTGCCGATTGAGCTTTGAATATCAGTGTCTACCCCTGCTGCATCCAACACCACCCTGAGCCACCTAGAATTGTCTGCACAGTTACCCTGTAATGTGGGCTTTATAAACTGATGAATAGACCTGTTTCCATTCTCCTTATATTTTGTGTGACATTAATATAATGTCGGAGATAAGTGGTATACAGAGGCGTACATCAATGGGATATGCATGGAATTCCAATTTAAGACCGGTTGTACCAGGTCTATGGGTGTTTAAGTAATTCATCAATGAAAAAGGTTAACCTTGGTAGGGTCCGAGACCATCCTGTCCAGTTTAGTTTGTGGAGGGTCTGGACCCACTGAGCTGTATAAGTGCCATTAGCATCACCACTTTGTAGGTGAGTTTGCCAGTGGGAGTTCCGAAACTGGTGACCAACTCCTGAGTAGGGACAACACTACCCCAATATCACAGGTCTTATTGTATCGCTGGTCTACTGGAGGGTATAGAATTGAAATACCCCTCTGAGTTTTGACACCAACCGATGGGATCCTACTCCAATAGTGAGGTAGGATGACAATGCGCTTCTGGCATTATTGATGGCACTATAGCTGAGGCCCTCATCATAGTGAAGGCCCATGAGGAATTCCAGCACATCTGTGATGGTGGCAGAGTCGTAGGTGATATTAGTCCTGGAACAGAAGGCCTCCCATTTCCTTACATGGGTAAGGTACTGCTCCCTCTGGACTCTCTGCACAATGCCGTGACGATATCCATGGTCCTGTTCGGCAGCCCGAATTCCTTCAGAACCTCCAAGCCAACAGGTTCAGATGACCACGGCACGGATGATTCTCCCCTGATATGGGATGTATCAGTAGGTTCAGGCATTTAAGACCCTGCACCCATGGTTTCTTTACCATGTCGAGGACCACCGGGAACCATGGCTGTGTGGGGCAGACGTGTATTATCAGAATCCCTGATGCAGAATCTAGCTGGATTACCGCAATACCCGACTGATGAGGCAGAAAAGGGGGAAATGCATGGAAGAACAATTTCCCCCAATGTAGCTAGAACGCATCCGTAGCTCCCACGAGAATATGTTGGCATCTGATGGTGCAACCTGGACGCAAAGTGGTCGATATCTGGTGTTCCATACTTAGCTATAATATTAGCAAATATTTGGGGGTTCAACATCCACTTGGTGTTGTCCTTGAATACTCGTGACCCGGTGTCCGCCACTATATTAAGCTTACCTGGAAGGTATGTAGCTGATATTTAAATATTTCAATGCACCAGTGCCAAGTTATTTTTGCCAATTCATCCCAATGTATCGACTTGATACCACCCATATGGTTTAATATGCCAACACTGTGGTATTGTCTATAAGTAGACAGACCCGTTTCTGTCATTTCTTGGGTTGCTGTGGTGCTGGGGTGTAGGGTTGATGCATTTTTCAGGCTGGTCGCTGTGGGCCTTGGCTGAAACAGGCCTCTGATGATAAGGCGCGACCTTTGGGTTTGCTCCCGTCACTGTATCGGGTTGAACCCGGGCCTGTTAGATGTTGCATATGGATGCTGCCGACGATACGCTGGAGGTCTGCCAGAGGAAGGCGGTTTTATCAAACCTACCGCTTTAACTTCCTCATCTAGGTCTTTCCCCTGTTTGGGCAGGTCATCACCAAACAACTGTCTTGGTGGTGGCGTAGCGGTGGCCTTACACAAACCCGCAATTTTTGGGGTTGAGTGTAGGACGGATAGAGCTTTTCCGAAGCATTGAACTCATATTGCGTATTGCAGAGCATACGCTTCATGGATGCATCCTGCTGCTCTTCCGTCATGTCCATACCGCCGACTGACCTGGCAAACGCAGTGATGCCTGAGGTCAGTAGTTTCAGGATTTTTTGAATTTTTCCGTGTGCCCTTATCCCAGGGCTGATGTTTCCCCATATGGGTGTGTTCACGGGATGGACGTTCAGCGACACGCAATTTTCCGGGCCATGTATTTGCTTGTGGTCTCCGAAATTACCTGTTCCTGTAATTGGTGTGTTGTCAGGTAGTTTATGCTTGCCGCTAGCCTTGGCTGAAGAGGTTGCCCTCTCTGGGATGGTTGAGCGAACTTAGACACCATTCCCAGAAGTTCCTTTTCTTGCATCCCTTGCAACTGTAGGTCTTCAGCCAACCCCTCTTCAAAGTCAGTTAGTGCCTGACTTCTGGCGCTCCCTACGAGGAGGGAGAGACGTTGGACAGCCCTGTCATTGTCCTTGCCGTGGATGTTCGGGATCCTAGGGCACGCTCCTGATGGAGTAGGTCCCTTTCGAGCAGCTGCTCAATCATGCGCTCAATTCGAGCTATGCGACCGCCGCCGCTATCTGCGGACGGCAAGTCGTCTTCCCCAAGTTCTGATGAACAAATGGGGCCTCTACCGACAGTCCGCACCCCGTCGAGGTGATGTCTATGGACTGCGGTAGGTAGTCGATGCCAGCCGCTCCTAAGGGGCTACATGATTCCCTCGCGGATTTGCCGCTTGTCCGCGGTCTTCCGGACTGAAGTGGTGGAGAGCTGGTGCCAGCCGCTCCTGCGGGGCTACACAACCTCCTGTTGGTTTTTACGCCTGTCTATTGCGACTGCGACGGTGAGGAGTCGGTGGCAGCCGCTCCTGCGAAGCTACTCGACTTGTATTTAGTTTTACCACCAGTCCGCAATCTAGCAGACTGAAGCGGTGGTGAGTCGGTGCCAACCGCTCCAACGGGGTTACACGGCTTTTGTGTGGTTTTGCCACTGGTCCGCAATCTAGCGAACTGATGTGGTGGTGTGTCGGGGTGTCCCTTAACCTGGCCCCGTCTTCCGCACTTTTTTGCCGCTGGTCTGTTTTTGTACAGACTGAAGCGGTGGGGAGTCGGGGTCTTAGCTACCCTGATCCCGCGCATTCCTACCGCCAGTATGCAGCTCCCTGGACTGCTGCGGTGGAGAGTCGGGTCCCGACTGTGCGGGGCTCACCGACTTATGCGCTGTCTTCCCGGCCCGAGGTACGGGTGCTGCCGGAAATCGACGGTCAGCTCCGGGAATGTTGGCCGCCGACCTCGCTCCGAAGTCCCGCGGTCTTCAATGGCACGCTTGAAGCAGCCTTCTTACTGCTCGTTTTCTGCATTACGAAGTTTCTGTAAGGGATTTAAACAATACAGAAGCCCAACCAACTCAAGGTTAGTACAACTTACCTGTTGGTCATATTTCCGTCAGGTTTGGCGCATGGTGGAGCAGCCAGACGTTGCGTAATGCGATTCCCTCCTTCAGACTCAGCCTAGGCCTGACTCCTTATGCTCCCCTGCGAAGAGGGTGAGCATTTGGCAGCCCTGTAAAGGGTATTGCCGTGAGTCTGCTCGGAGACCCATGGTGTCCACACTCCTGCTGGAGTGTGCCATGTTGGAGGTAGTGCTCCCCACCTGCTCTTTGGGGGAATATAGACTGCCCCAACGGCTAGTCTGTGAGCCCGAACTCCGCCGGGTCCACTTCCAGGCATTGTGCCGCCTGCGTTTGAGTCTCGGAGGTCCCGACTTCCGGGTAGCGTAGCTGTCAGTCCGAGGTGATCCTGCGGGCTGCGCTGTTCAAGTCAGGGCTGCTGCTCTGCCGTCACTATCTGCGAACGGCGAGTCTGTGAGCCCGGACCCTGCCGGGTCAACGGGCTGCCCGACTTCCCGGTGTATTGAAGCCGCCAGTCCGCGGTGTTCCTGCGGGCTGCCCGACTTCTGAGGTGAGTTCTGCCGCCGCTGACTGCCCGCGGTCCGCGGTCCGCAGTCAGTCTCTTGAGGCGGCCCGTTGGTGGGGTACTCTGTCCCACAGAGTCCCTGAAAGAAAAAAAAAAAACCTTACCTGCAGGTCCGTTCCGGTGGAGGAGCGACCCTCCTCCCTGCCTGTCACTTCGCATGCGGTCGACGATATGTCGCGCATGAGTGCTGGCGGGGTCTTCACGAAGTCACTCACGTGACTCCGAAGTAAAATTATGAGAGGCACAGTCAGTCAGAACCTTTCTCCTTGGATTTATGCTAGTTTTTATTTAAGCAACGTTGCGATCCTGCAGTCAAAGCAATTGAATATCCGGAGGATTTATAAAATTATTTTAAAGTAACTGAAATGTTATGCAGTGCTTGGTGCTCAGTTGTCAGCTTGTGATTTATCTTTGCTAGCCAATGCTCCTGGCTATTTGCTAGTCCCAGAGGCACTGGCAGCTGAAAATTCAATGGGAAGCCCGAACTGTGCTCAGACTGCGGATTTTATCCTGACCCCAGCACCTGCTCTGACGGCCACATCTATCACAACTTCAGTACTTTCCAGGCATTGCACAGTGGAATTCAACAGAACTCCACCATTACAGCATCTTCACGAACGGAGCACATTTTAAATCAGCCACAGCTGAAAAAAAATCACTGTTCTGCTTAGTTTAATTTAGTTTAGAGATACAGCGCGGAAACAGGCCCTTCGGCCTACCGAGTCCGCTCCCCCTGCACATTAACACTATCCTACACACACAAGTGACTAATTTTTTTAACATTTATACCAAGCCAATTAATCTACAAACACGTACGTCTTTGGAGTGTGGGAGGAAACCGAAGATCTCGACGGAAACCCACGTGGTCACGGGGAGAACGTACACACTCAATACAGACAAGCACCCGTCGGGATCGAACCCGGGTTTCTGTCGCTGTAAGGTAGTAGCTCTACCGCTGCACTATCGTGCCTGCTCCTAGACAGCTGCCTTGAAGAAGCAGGATAATACAATCACGGAAATTCTATGCTCCAAACTATCATGGAAACAGGCCCTTTAGCCCTCTGACTTGGTGCCAAACACTAAGCAGCCATTCACACGGATTGTAAACTACTCATCGATTCACAGATAGTGTGGAAACCGGCCCTTCAGCCCATCTCGTCCATGCCAACCAAGATGCCCATCTACACCAGTCCCACCTGCCTGCATTTGGCTCGTATTCCTCAAAACCTTTCCTATCCACGTGCCTATCCAAATGTTTTTTAAATCACATTTTTTACATTCTCCCTACATTCCCTGTGACTAGGGTGGAATAATGGGAGAAATGGGAACGTGACAGGGTGAGGGAGGACACAGGAAAGAGACGGGATCGGGGGCGGGGGGGGGGAGGGGTATTACTTAAAATTGGAGTATTCAATGTTCATACTATTGGCTACCCAGGTGGAATTTGAGGTGCTGTTCCTCCAATTTGCATGTGGCCTCACTGTGGCACTGGAGGAGGCCCAGGACAGAAAGCTCAGTGTGGGAATGGGAAGGATCAGTTAAAATGGTTCGCAACCGGGAGATCCACCAGGTTTTGGGGAATGATCATCGGGGTGGCGAACTGTTCTCGCGCACTCGTTGGAGTCAATTATAGCATTGAGATCCAGTTACAGATTCAACTTATGATATGACTCAGATAGACTTCATCGTCTCCAACATGTTGTATGCCAGAAGTATATATATATATAATGGGTGGCTAATGGCCCTGTCCCATTTAGGCGATTTTTTAGGCAACTACGCTGTCGCCACATGGTCGCCGGGGTGTCGCCTGTATGGTCGTGTGTAGTCTCCTCAGTCGCCCAAAGAGTCGTACCTTTTTTCTGGTCTCTGCTGGGTTTTGAAATGTTCGAAACCTTTCGCCGACTGTTGGCGACAGTTGGCTCGTCAAAGGTTGTCGCCAGGATGAGGTAGGTTGTCGCCAGTGCTGACTTCGGTGAATTCCGTTGGCGACCACCTACGTCAACCAGCGACTGAATTGTCTTACGATGTCTTCACTTGTCACCGACAGGGTCGTGGTTTGTCGTAGCTTGTCGCGGGTGGACGTGGGTTGTCGTAGGTGTGGTCGGATGTGGACGACCTAATGGGTCGCCGGTTGTCAGTACCTTGCCGTAGCTTGATGTCGACTAGGTGGTAAGTTGTTGTAGACATTGTCGTAGACATTGTCGTAAGGAGGGTCCAGTCGTCGGTTTTACGATGACCTGCTACGACTATGACAGTCGCCGGCAGTCGCCAAAATAATCGCTTAAGTGGGGCAGGCCCATAACTCGTGAATTTAATTCTTTCTGTGCGCAACTTACAGTATGGCCAATATTCTGTGCAATTTACTGTCTTCTAAGCAGTTCTCCATCTGTGATAAACCAACGCAGAGGAATTTACTTGACTAGGTTAATGGGTACACTTAATATAGTGCACAAGCCACTTGCTGTTTCCAGTGGTGTACTCACTTATCCACTTATAGTTTAGTTTAACTTAACGGGTCAGGCAGCATCTGCGGAAGGAAAGGACAGACGACGTTTCTGGTCGGGACCTTTCTTCAGACTGATCAACTTGAAGAAGGGTCCCAACCTGAGATGTCGACTGTCCGTTCCCACCACAGACGCTGCCTAACATGCTGCATAACATTCCTCAGTCAATTTTGCTACGTCAACTGTTACAAAGTAGCTGCAACTCTGGCCAGTTAGTGGCACAGTGGAACTAGCCTCTGACCTCTTCTCCCTGTTCCAACACTGCACGTGGTAAAACAATAACTGATCCAGAGCACTGACAAAGGAGGTTTACTATTAGACAGAAGCAAAATGCTGGAGTAACCCAGCCGGTCAGGCAACATCTCTGGAGAAAAGGAGTAGGTGACGTTTCGGGTCAAGACCCTTCTTCGGAATGAGAGTCAGAGTCTGAAGAAAGGTCTCGACCTGAAACATCAGCTAATCGTTTTCTCCAGAGAGGATGCCTGACCCGTTGAGTTACTCCATCATTTTTCGTCTATCTTCAGTTTAAACCAACATCTGCAGTTTCTTCCTACACTGAGGCTTACTATTAAAGTTTACTGAGGATAATTCACTGCAGCTCGGACATGCACGTTCTGTGAAGCATTTGAGATGAACAGTGCGTGACGCAGAGTATGTGTTACTCGATTTCTGTATTACTGAAGCAAGCACGTGCAACGATCTGGTTCCCGACATTTTGTCATCCATACCTGCTATTGAAAAGACTTGCAACGTCACAAAATATTCAAATTATTCTCCTTTTCTCTCCCACCCAATCCATTAATGATGACACAGATTACTGGTGCCTGGTGTGTTAGAGCAAGGTTAATGCATATGCCATCATTAATTGAGTTTTAAGAGGAGATTAAGAAGCTAACTTGCTTGGACTGTTTTAGCAAGCAGTCTGCACAAGAGAGTATCATGTTCAAGAAGGAACTGCAGATGTTCGAAAGCGGGTGCGGCAGCATCTATGGAGTGAAGGAAATAGGCAACGTTTTCGGGCTGAAACCCTTCTTCAGAGAGTATCATGACTGCCATGCAGCTCTGGTGTCGCCTTTAGCCAAGGTGTTCACCACATCCTTAGCAAAGCATGGTTTGATTTCTTCTTGATTAGTGTGGGTACTAAGGGTTGCGGGGGGAAGGAAGGGGAATGGGGTCGAGGGGGAAAGATAGATCAGCCATGAATGAATGGTGGAATAGACTTGATGGACCGAATGGCCTAATTCTGATCCTATAAGTTACGAATTTATCATTTTGACCAATTATATGAATATCCACGACAAGAACAAATCAGTCGCTGGAAACTATCGTTTTGCAGGAATTATCGCAACGTTTAAGAAACATTTGGACAGGTACATGGATAGGATAGGTTTAGAGGGATATGGACCAAATGCAGGCAGGTGGGACATGTTGGTCAGTGTGGGCAAGTTGGGCTGAATGGCCTGTTTCCAAACTGTATGACTCAAATTTACTTGGACCATCTCCGACTTCCTACCAGATCTTGATCTCAACGTCTCCATCACAGGAGAAGGACTATTAACTGGCATCTATTATGAACTTACTGACTCCCACAGCTATCTAGACCACACGTATTCCCACCCTGCCTCCTGTGACTAACCCCTTCTCCCAATTCCTCCGTCTATGCTGCATCTGCGCCCAAGATGAGATATTCCATACCAAGACATCTGAGATGTCTTCATTCTTTATGGAACGGGGTTCCCCTCTACCATCATAGATGAGGCTCTCACACAGATCTCCTCGGTACCCTGCAGCTCCGCCCTTGCTCCCCCCTCCCCCCAGTCGCAACAGGGGACAGTCCCCCGAGTCCTCACCTTTCACCCCATCAGCCGTCGCATGCGGCACATAACCCTCCAACAATGTGGTCACCTCCAACGGGATCCCACCACTAGCCACATCTTGCCATCTCCACACCTTTCCACCTTCGGCAGAACGTTCCCTCTGTAACTCTCTGGATAACTCATCCCTTCCCACCCAAACTACCCCCTCCCCAGATACATTCTCCTGCAACCGCAGAAGATGCAACACCTGTCCCCCTTGACTCCATCCAAGGACCGCGACAGTCCTTTCAGGTGAGGCAGAGGTTCACTTGCACCTCCTCCAACCTCATCTACAGTATCCACTGTTCCAAGTGTGGACTCCTGTACATCAGCGAGACCAAGCGCAGGCTCGGCGATCGTTTCGCTGAACACCTCCGCACAGTCTGCCTAAACCTCCCATTCCCACAATGACGTTTCTGTCCTGGGCCTCCTCCACAGTCAGAGTGAGGCCCAATGCAAAATGGAGGAACAGCACCTCATATTTTGTTTGGGCATCTTACATCCCAACGGTATGAATATTGACCTCCAACTTCAAATAACCCCTCTCCCTCCATCCCTCCCCCATCCTATTTCTCCGATCAGTCTGACTGTCCTCCTGATTAACTTTTATCTCTGTATGCTTCATTGTCATCTTCCCAGAGCTTACGATGATTTATTCTACATTTTCATTAAACTTCATCCCCTTTGATGTCTCGTTTTCACACCTTACCCTTCCATATCTCTGTGACTCCCTCTCCCCTGACTCGTGGTCTGAGGAAGGGTCTTCACCAGTAACGTCACCCATTCCTTCTATCCAGAGATGCTGCCTGTCCCACTGAGTTACTCCAGCATCTTGTGTCTGTCTTCAGTGTAAACCAGCCTCTGCAGTTCCTTCCTACACTTGACTCTGTGGGTATCCACAGCAAACGACTCTACATCAACTTACCAAAGGTTTCCACCGTCGGAACGTGGATGGAATGTTTACCATCTATTGACTGGTTGAATTACGTCCTGGTTTGGCAACTCGAATGCCCAGCAACGAAGGAGATTACAAAAATTGGTGGACACTCACCCCGCCAATCACAGGTACTGACCTCCCCACCATCAAAATGATCTACAAGAGCCACGTACCTAATGGGCGTTGGAGCAGTATTTGGACAGAGAAGGCTCGTAGGAGGTGTGGAAGGCTTCCCGCACGTGGGTACGTGGCGGGAAGCCTTTATCGATGCTTACCGGATGGCCGTGGAGAAGTCCGGGTCTTGCGGGTCGGAGGAGCCTTACCTCACGGGTTGCAGCGCGGGTCGCCTGAGTGGCCGGCGGAGCCCGCGGCTAGGGCCCGGGTTGGCACCACGGAGGCCACTCAGCAGCGGTGTGGAGAGGTCAGTGCGGCGGCCGATGATGGTGCCGACCGACGGATGAGACGGACACGTGAAGTGGGGCCTTGGCGGCGTCTGAGCGGTGAGACCTCGCGGCGATTGGAGCCTTGGCGCTGGTGAAGCCTCGTGGCGGTGGTGAGGCCTTGCGGCGGTGGTGAGGCCTTGCGGCGGTGGTGAGGCCTAGTGGTGGTGGTGAGGCCCCGTGGTGGTGGTGAGGCCTTGCGGTGGTGGTGAAGCCTCGCAGGTCGACCCATGGTCAACGGTCTATGAGAGCGTGGTGGGACCGCCATGAGGGAGGAGGGGGAAGAACTATGGACATTGGGGGCCCGGCATGGGGGAACCGCTGTGGGGTGGGGAGGAGGAGGGGGGAGAACAAAAGGAGGAACGGGTGCGCTTTGCAACGTTGTCAGCGCCATAGGTGGTGGCTATTTGTATACATTACGTATGCAAGCAAAGAATATCACTGTGCCTTGTCACAGGTGACAATAAAGTATGCCATAAAGTATTCCATTCCATTCCAAAGGGTTAGGAAGGGGAGAATGGAGCAATGGACAGTCAGGACACTGGGAGACTCAGCAACAACTTCATGTTCATCCCAGTTCCACAAGAAGGTCTTTTTAAAATTATATATTCTTAGGTTCAGGGATAGCTATTTCCCCACAGCCATCTGGCCATTAAACTTGGCTCAGACAAAACTCTAAACTTTAATACCCCTCCATCTGTTATTTGCAGTTTATCAATTTATTCATTCATGTGTGTATTTACGTATATAATTGTAGTCAATGCCTACTATGTTCTGTTGTGCTATGCAAAGAAAGAACTCAACAGTAAGATTAAACGAGAACTTACCTGTTCAAAGATTGATCTTTATTTTATGAGGAGTTACGATAAGGGATTACGTGAAGAAGTCCCGCCAGGCACATGCTCGGCATACTTCAAAGCAGTGGCGTGAAAAACACAGAGCCAATAGCCGGAGTAAGATAGTAAGGCTCACAAAGACTAGAACTACCAGATGATCATTTAGATTATGAGGGTCGGGAGCGGAGGGAACGTAATCCCTCATCGTAACTCTTCATAAAATAAAGATCAAACTTCGAACAGGTAAGTTCACGTTTAATCTTACTATTTTACTTCGGAGTCACGTGAGTGACTACGTGAAGATTTTAAAGCTCAGTGATTTTCATGCCGTAGATCATTCCATACGACACACTGCTTCAGTTTACACAGTAGTGAGTAAATAATATATATTGCTTGAAATTATGCAATAAATATTTTAATATTTTAATAATAATAAAAAGAAAAGTAATAACCCCTCTATCCCAGGGGAAATAACAACAACTGATATGCAACAAAGCAAACAATTTGAACAGAACCCAACACAGCATGTGCAACCCTGGCACTGTAACAACAGGTTTATCATAAAATCTAGAAAAGTTCTTCTTTAGACCATCCTGCGGTGTCCAGAATTTGGTCGAGCGGCACGTCCTGCACCTTCGCCGCGGACATTGATACCGCCCTTGCGGAGTGAGATTTAAACACATCAGTGTCTACTCCAGTTAATCCAGAACCTGTTTATCCATCTAGAAATAGTTTGTACTGTCACTTTTTTATATGTTTCTTGTGGGTAATGAACATTGGTGTCTCACAATCTCAGAGACTCTTAATTCAATATATATTGTCAGATGCTAAACCACACACAATGTTTAGCTGACAGAGTACGTCTTAAAGATTACATTGGTTCCTGCCTTTCTTGGCTTGCTTTGCTTGCTTAGATCATTGACATAAAACATTATTTTATTTACAGACAACTGCATACAATCTAACCGCAACATTTGTAATGTTGGTACTCATTGTGCTGATATAAATGACACGAGCATAAAAACTTTAAATATTAACTTCTGAAAAGACAGTGACGTAATTGGAGTCCATTGCCGAAGCAATGTGAGAACTATACTGACATCCCAGATTTCTGTATATCTGGGTTTGGTAGGATTTTATTAAAATTTCTCTCATAAATCGGGATGAGACCTGATAAATTGTCATTCTGAAAATTGTCCTAAATAGGAGGACAAAGCACACCGAGCTCCATTAATGGTACTATAACTCAGGTGCAACATAGCAAGGATCTCCAATACATCCAATATGTTTGCAGTATATCTGACTGTATACAAAAGATTTTCCATTCCTTATATGAAACATATATTGTTTCTTAGTGCTATCTCTCCAAGCTGCAGTTATGACATCCATGGTCCTATCCGACATTCCATCAGAACCTGCAGATTAACAATTAATATGGTCATGTAATGGATGACTTCTGCTGTTACTGGATGTACCAACAATTACTGCACCTGGGATTTGTCATGAATGTCTGAATCATCATTCTGAGCACCAATGGGAACAATGGCTGTGTAGTAATGGTCCCTAGATACGGGACGTATCAGATATTAACTGATAAGAACAGATACTACACTTGATCTTAGCCAAAAACCCCGAGAAGCAATACCAGTTTGGAACCACCAAACGCCTTCGGCGGAGACTTGCTCTATTTTGGTGACACATTGCCTAATCAGGCAAAATGCGGAAAACATAAAAGACTATAGTTCCCCAATGTAGCGAGAATGCATCCACCGCTAATGCTCCTGGGTCTGGCTCCCATGAGACACATTTACCACTGGAGATTTAATCCAGACACTGTCTGACAATTTTTTGAACTTTTTGAATTTTAACAATCATTCTGTATTGTCATTGAACTTTCGTGATCTGTTGTCTTAGCACAATATTGTCTTCTCCCACAGCTGTGGTATTGTCTACTCGTAATTGAACATGTAAGTTCTTTATTGTAGAGCAACAGCTATCAATGCATAAACGCCACCAATAACTCAAAATAATTCATACCATGTGTTTGGAGAATTAAATCGTCTTGGACAGTCTATCGACCACCACAACTAGTGTCGCTGTACTTGGCTCCCCATCCGAGAGCACTCCCATCAGTCTGTAATACCACTGAAGACTGCTGAACAAGCACATTTTTACTTCTAGTAACTTGTGCAACATTGAAAATCCATCATTGCAATTCAGCTCAACCTTTTTAGTTGGTAGCTGCATGGACCTAATCAATGACCTGCACACTTTTACGCTTATTCTCTGGTCTTTGCAGACTTTGATCATGCAGAGGTCCCAATTCGACAGCAGGAATGCTGCTATCACTTTACCAGTAACCGTAGCTACTTCTTGGATGGTGGGATAATGTTTTTTTTTTGTTTTTTTTTACCAAGACAAGTACAGGCATTTGTAACATCCTCAACCTTAATTGTTGGTAAAGTTACTGACATATCAACTGTATTAATGACAAACCCCAAATAATCAATTCTTTGGGATGCCTGTAACTTACATGTTGTTTGGACGTACAGAACATTAGCCTTTAAATAGGCTTATGGTTGCTGAACCCAGTTCTTCAGCTGTCTCCCATTTACAATTAACATATCCTCTAGATAAGTCATTACAATGTGATTCTGAGCCCTCATTAACACCAGTGCTGGTTTCAATAATTATGTGAGCAATCTGAGGGCTGAATTTAACCCATTAGGTAATTCCTAATAATAATAGTAATACCTGAATAGTAATACCTGTCTAATAATAGCCACGTAGCAGCCTTGCGATAACAACTTCGTTACAGTGTTGAAGTGTACTTTTTTAAATGCCTATACTGAACTATAAATTTAAGTTTGTGAGTCCCAGAATGACTCAGCAACCCCCATACTTGTGTCTGGGATATATTATCTCTACCTGACGAGATCCTGGTATGACGCCGCTGCTTTGAAGTATGCCGATCAGATTTAATGCAGAATTACAAAACAATTGTAATCTTACAACCAACCAGAGGTTGTTTCCCAGAAAATCCATGTGTGATGGAATGACGTTTCTGTATTTCCGTAAATGAACCACAAGATCCCTTCTCTTAATATAGGGGTTCGTATACAACCTGTTTGTTTTCTCAAAGCAGGGATGAGAATTTTTATAAGGCAAATATCCTTAATTGTTTGGGCAGTTTTTCATCAATCATAAATCTGGTTATAGCTTGTCCACATAATCCTGCATTTTTTGGGTATAATGTTAGCCAAATGGCAATTTTCATCGTACAATTAGGTTTGAATATGCATTGCAGAGTAACGCAAGCATGTCTTAAAAGTATTGGACATTATCGACCCATGTATGTCTTCCCCAAATGCAGTGATGCCAACTGAATATCAGCTAGAGGACATGCTGGAACACATTTCCTGTCCTCGCATTGTTACACTCATGGGTGCCCAATTACTGAGTTACTGTTGGCACCCTGAGCGAGGCACAATAGACGGGTGTTTTATATATATTTATATATTATTATTTTTTATATATTATTACTGTTTCAGTCGTAACAGTTTCTTGGAGTAGGTGAGAAACCAAATAATGTTGGCCGCCAGGTTCATCCATAGCCTCACCAGTCCATACCAATATAGCAAACTTGGTGCTACATCGGGAACACCTGGAGCATTTCTATTGTGCTCTGGTGTATACACATAAGTAGGGACACCAGCTTCAGGGTCAGTTTTATCCTGCCCTGATACTCCCGAGTCTTGCTCTAGGGAGACTTCATCCAGACCTATGCAAGGCACTGGTGAATGAGATTCTCATTCTTCATAGGCACCATACTCAGTGTATGGAAACTCCTTTGGAGCCTGCCTTAGAATCTCATGGGTCTTAGAATCCTTAATTGTTTAAAGTTTTGAGCATTTTATCTTGCTCTAAGTACTTCATCCAGACCTATGTAAGGCACTGGTGAATGAGATTCTCATTCTTCATAGGCACCATACTCAGTGCATGGAAACTCCTTCGGAGCCTGCCTTCGAATCTCATGGGTCTTTAGAACCCTTGACTGATTAGAGTTTGGAGCATTTTATCTTGCTCTAGGGATCTCATCCAGACCTAACCAAGGTACTGGAGAATCAGAATCCCATTTTCATAGGCACCATACTCAACATACGGAAACTCCTTCAGAGCCTGCCTTACAGGAAGACATACATGGGTCAAGAACTTGACTAAGTCAAGTGTGGAGCATTTTCTCCATTTCCAGCCTCCCCAACATTCTTGTCCTCCCTTGGAGGAGAGTTAATTATTTACTGTTTTGTATTTGTGCACTATTTGTTCGTGACAGACCACGTACAGCCAGGGCCATGTATGACGTGTGCTTAATAAAAGTACTGAAGACTTCAAGGTGTCTGTGAGCCTTATTTACACATATATGTTTAAAATTGTAATTCTGACAGGCACATTCTGCTTGCAGAATATTTGTATTAACCTCAATATCACACAGGGTTATATACATTTCCATAAGGAAACATGCATCTGGTAACATATACTCAGAGCAGACTTTATTTTACAATTAGTGGGTATTTGGAGCCGGCATTTAGCGCAGCCGCTATCTCCAAACCCAATCTAAATAGCGTTAAATAGCGGGAGCCGGCTTTTAAAGCAGCCCTTATCACCCGATCCGTTCTAAATCGGAAACTGCGGTTCCAGCGCGTTCTATTCAATTATCGCAGTTTAAAATACTTTCACTCTAGCTGGCTCCGTATTTCGAGCCAGAGTTACAGAGTTTTTTAAAAACACTAGCAAGAAAGTTCAACAGTGACTTACCTGCGGGTTAAACTTACCGCTGGTGGGAGCTGCGCTCTCTACTCTGTCCGTGCCACATGCGTCGACGTAATGCCGAGCATGTGCCTGGCATTAAAATTGTCCTGTCAGGGACACATGACAATAAACTCTTTTGACTTTGACTTTGAGGTTTAGGTTTAGGGTTATTATGATCACATGTACCAAGAAACAGTGAGAAGATTTGTTTGTGCATGCTGTCCAAAACAGAGACCAATTCATCGCTATTGTCAAGGACTGCCTCAATGCTATTATACCATAGATACCCTAACTTGTGGAAGGACTGATCAGAAGCCCGATAACAGAGGGGAAGAAGCTTCTCCTGAGTCAGTTGGCGAGCGCTTTCAAGCTTCTGTACCTTTTGTCGGGTGAGAGCAAGGGTGCGACAAGTGTTTGATGATGTTGGCCGTTTTTCTGAGGCAACGCGGAGTGTAGATGGACTCAACAGTGAGAAGCCCTTGTCATCAAAAGGACTGCAGCAGCTCATGAATGTGGCTGGCAGCCACCTTTGCATAGATTAGTGAGATGGGTAATGATGTTGTCTTTCCCACCAGTGGACATTCCAGAAATGAACTTTTTTTTTAAAAGTCTGCCATCGGTAGGTGCTGTGGTGGAGGTGCAGTGTAATGGTAGGAAGATGGTTATGGCACTACAACCCATCAGCCCCAGCACAATGGGTGCGGGGCCTACTCCCATGATGCACCTAAACTGTGGAATTCACTATCCCATTGCATCCACACACTGGACTCAATGACAGAATTCAAAACCTCTCTTAAAACCCATCTTTTTAAACTAGCTTACTCATTGTTAAACTAGCTTACTCATTGTTAAACTAGCTTACTCTAATTGTTAAACTAGCTTACTCTTACTTATTTTATATCAATCTTAACTCGTTGTGCTATCCTTTGTTGCTTATTGTATGTTTATTACTGATATTATGTGATGTTAAGGTGACCTTGAGTGTCTTGAAAGGTGCCATTAAATAAAATGTATTAGTATTATTATTATTATGTGTTCACATTGACATTATAAGGAAGAGCATCAACTCCATCTATCTCCTGGCGCCCTAGAATGACCTCCAAGTCAACAACGTACCATTCAAATGTTATCCTTGTTGTGGTAAACTTAACGATAAGGGGCAGGCAGTTGGCGCAAAAATGCTCTGCCGTAGAAAGAGGAAGTTTGCACAGACGTGGCCCGAGTTCGATTCCAGGTCAGGGAAGTGTGTTTCTAGGGGGCGCTGCTGGAAGAGCAGCCTCCTCGCAGCGCCAGAGGCCCGGGTGCAATCCAGACCTCAGGTGCTGTCTGTGTGGAGTTCACATGTTTTCCCCGTGATTGCGTGGGTTTCCTCCGGGAATTCCAGGTTCCTCCCACACCCTTAAAAACGCGTGGGTTTGTAGGTTAATTGGGTCTCTGTAAATCGCCCCAGCTCTTTTTAGACTTTAGAGATACAGCATGGAAACAGGCCCTTCGACCCACTGAAAAACGATTTAACCAAAGCCAATTAACCTACAAACCTGCACCTTTTTCGAGTATGGGAGGAAACCGAAGATCTCGGAGAAAACCCACGCGGTCTTAGGGAGAACGTACAAACTTCATACAGACAGCACCCATAGCCAAGGGTCTCTGGCACTGTAAGGCAGCAACTCTACTGCTGAACCACTGAGCTGTGTATGAGAAAGTGGGATAACATAGAACTAGGGTGAACTAGTGATCGATGGTCACATGGACCATCAGTTGGACCATCAGTTGGATGTCATGAAAACACATTTGATACTCCAATGTCTTTCAATGGAGATGATCTTCAATGCTTTCCTAGTCAGGCTGATCCGTGACTTTGGCCCCACCTAAATGGTGGACTCTTCGGAAGGACTCACTGGTGGACATGAATTGTCAGGGATGTTCACATCCTACGAATGAATAAGTAAATAGAAGGTCACTCTATTTCGGCAATGAAGTCTTGAATTGTATACTCACAAGTTGGTGTCTGATCTGAACCCTCAACCTTCTGAAAGAACGCCCTAAGACAAGGATGCAAAATGCCGCAGTAACTCAGCGTGCCAGGCAGCATCTCTGGAGAACATGGATAGGTGACGATTTAGGTCGAGACCCTCCATCTTCTCCTTCAACCTTTTCAAAAGAAGGATCTCGACCTGAAACGTCACTTATCCATGATCTCCAGAGATGCTGCCTGGCCCGCTGAGTTACTAAAGCGCTTGGTGACCTCTTGTGTGAACCAGCATCTGCGGTTCCCTGTTTCTACATGAACCACATATGGTGCTGTCAGAGTCGTGCTGACTAACACAGAAATGTACGCCAAGGATCAGAGCGTGAGACGGGACCAGTCCTGACAAAATCACCTTGTACATGATTGTGAATCCACAGGATAAACTGGAGTTACTCCAAGGGTAAACTTTCCACGAGGAGATTAAAGGGGCTGTCCCACTGTACGAGCTAATTCAAGAGCTCTCCCGAGTTTAAAAAAATCAAACTCATGGTAAGCAAGTAGAATGTACGTAGCGGGTACGTCAGAGCTCGGAACATCTCTTAGAGGCTCGTTAAGCTAACGGCAGGTACCCGGGAAACGCGGTAAGCTCGTGAAGACTCATGAAGATTTTGCAACTTGTTGAAAAATGTACACGAGAGCCCCCGAGTACCTACGAGCGGCTATTACCGTAATTCTCCGAGTTCGAATCAGGGGAAACTCGGGAGATCTCTTGAGTTAGCTCGCACAGTGGGACAGCCCCATAAGAGTGAAAGGTTGAGGTCACATGTGTATATAGATTACTTGACCTCCATATAACGGATTTCGGACGGATTGACCTGCCGACATTCACCGCCAGGCCAGGCTGTCAACACCACCCTTGGCCCATACCACCTCTCCCGCTGCTTCCACGCCGCTCGTACTGCCACTTCCACCAGCCTGGACTCACATCCGTGCCCTTCCGTCAACGCTGGTCGCCGCGGGGGCTCGAGTGCGTCGTTGATACGCCTGACAATGTTGTAACCTGATGGTGGACGTTTGCAAACCCCATGAACGACAACACAGTACTTGTAATAAAAGCTCCTCGTGAAGGAAAGAAAATAGTTCATAAGGTGATAAATGAAAGGCACAGAATTAGGCCGTTCGGCCCATCGTCTACTCCGCCTTTCAATCATGGCTGAACCATCTTTCCCTCTCAACCCCATTCTCCTGCATTCTCCCCGTAACCCCTGACACCCGTACGAATCAAGAATCCATCTACCTCTGCCTTAAAAATATCCATTGACTTGGCTGCCACAGCCTTCTATGGCAATGAATTCCACAGATTAACCGCACTCTGACTATAGAAATTCCTCCTCCTCCTCTCCATCCGAGAGGAACATCCTTTTATTCTGAGGCTATGGCCTCTAGGTCCTAGACTCGCCCACTAGTGCAAACATCCTCTGCCTGCCCCTTTTCTGGGGTTACGTCCGTGCCCCCGTGTCCCTGGAGAGGGAACACGCGGTGTCCACGGGGACTGTGGAGGCCTTCCCTGAACGCTGGTCACCGCGGGAGGTCGAATGTATTATTGATAAAAATGTTAATTTTTAATTTGATAAGTTTCTTTGCAAAATGCCAATATAGGCATTCCCTGATCGTGTTACTACTTTGTATTTTTGTTTGTTCTGAATAAAAGCATTTTGTATGAAAACCAAAAGTGTAAACATCCTCCCCGCATCCACTCTATCCAAGACTTTCACTATTCACTGAGATCATCTCAACTCCAGCGAGTACAGGCCCAGTGCCTGTTGTGCCAGTGGGTTGGCTGGACAGGAGGTTACGAGGTTAGTTTCCATTTTGTTCGCAGTGGGCGTGTAGATCTCTGGAAATGGAAGTGATGTATCTCCCGGGATTAGAACTATCTTCCAGGGGCTGCTTGCTGGGCTGGGTCGGTTCTTAATATAGTCTTTGCATCTGCCGATCTTTAGAGCTGCCTACACATTGTGTTTAATTATGTTCTTCTGACCGAGAGATAAATATATTTGTCTTTGATCACTAGTTCTGCTGTGGATTTAACCACAGTGTAATGTCGGGATATTTATAGCTTCGTCCCTGGGGACTTTGTGTATAATTGTTCGGAAATAGATCTGAATCATTCTTGCTCCATGGTGGGTCCCAGGCTGGGATGTTGATTTAGAGACTTTATATATTAGACTAGAATTTAGAGATGCTCTAAATAGCGGGGCTCTCTGGAGCGCAGAAACAGGCCCTTCAGCCCATCAGTTTGTGCCCACCACCGATCGGCCGGCACACTAGCACTATCCTACTCACTAGGGATAATTTACGATTTTACCAAACCTGCAAACCTGCACGTCCTTGGAGCGAGAGGGGAAACCGGAACTCCCGGAGAAAACCCACGCAGGTCACGGGGAGAACGTCCAAACTCTGTACAGACAGCACCCGCAGTCAGGGTCGAACCCGGGACTCTGGCGCTGTGAGGCAGCAGCTCTACCGCTGCGCCCCCGTGCCGCACCATTCGCATAATGGTGGCTTGCACTGATGGCCTTCTTCTGCTATTGAATGCAAGCCAATCTTGTGCATGTCCCGCCTGCCCACATCTCTGACAATCTCCCCCCACACTTCCGTTCTGTGATTTGCTGCATTAAAGTGAGAAACATTTGGCAGCACAGTGGCGGCTCATTGGCACAGCGGCAGAGTTGCTGCCTTGCAGCGCCAGAGACCCGGGTTCCATGCTGTCTGTGCGGAGATTGCACGTACTCCTTGTGACCGCGTGGGATTCCTCCGAGTGCTCCGCTTTCTTCCCACATCCCAAAGAGATACAGGTTTGTAAGTTAATTCGGTTTGGTAAAATTGTAAATTGTCCTTAATGTGTAGGATAGTGCTGGGGTACCGGGGTGATCATTGGTTCGCAGGTTGACGTGGGCTCGGTGGGCCGAAGGGCCTGTTTCTGCGCTGTATCTCCAAACTGAAAGAAATGACCCAACTCCAGCACCGCCTAATGTAATGGTGCAGGTGCAGGTAGTGAGATGTTGCTGGCAGTTCCCTGGTTTTAACTGGATGGAGAAAAGGTTGGAGTGAATTCCCAACCAACTAGAGACATGTAGCAAGCGGTGGCTAAACAGACTCATGCACATGGAGGGAAAGACTTGAGGAATATCCTAAATCCTGGAATAAAATAGAACTGTTCCAGGAACTCAGCGGGCTGGGCAGCATCTGTGAAGAAAAAATGACGTTTCAGGTCGGGATCCTGTTCGAGTGTGGAACGGACACAAGTCCTGTTCCATACAAGGTGTCTAGAATGGTTACAACTCCTCCTGAAGTCCCACCCCAATGGTTCAATGGTTCCTTATTGTCACTGCATATTATTGGGAGCAATTCTGGGCACCATATCTGAGGTAGGATGTGCTGGCTCTGGGCACTGGGCCTGTGCTCGCTGGAGTTTAGAAGAATGAGGGGGAACCTTGGATAGAGTGGATATGGAAAGGATGTTTCCACTAGTGGGAGAGTCTAGGACTAGAGGTCAGTGCCTCAGAATTAAAGGATGTTCTTTTAGGAAGGAGAGGAGGAGAAATGTATTTAGTCAGAGGGTGGTGAATCTGTGGAATTCTTCGCCACAGAAGGCTGTGGAGGAGTCCAAATCAGTGGATATTTTTAAGGCAGAGATAGATAGAGTCTTGATTAGTACAGTATCAGGGGTTATGGGGAGAAGGCAGGAGAATGGGGTTAGGAAGGAGAGATAGATCAGGCGTGATTGAATGGCGGACTAGACTTGATGGGCCGAATGGCCAAATTGTACTCCTATCAACTATGACCTTATGCACAGTGAAATTCTCTTTGCATAGCTCACACGTGCACAAGTCGCCATATTTTGGCGTCATCTACACGAAGAAAAAGTCCGAAGTCCCGTCCACATGCTGGATGTACTGGAGCGTCCCCGATCCAGGAAAACCCCAGGTAAGGCCAAGGCTGCTGCAGGGCCTCCTCCGTCGCCCTCGACCAGCTCAGCCCGCCAACCCCACGTCCCTCTCCTCACCCGGCCGCCTCTGTGTCCCGGGGGGCCCCTCCCCCAACTCTATCAGTCTGAAGGAGGGACCCAACCCATAAAGCCGCCTATCTACCCCCCTCCACGGATGCTGCCGGATCCGCTGAGATCCTCCAGCACTTTCTTTTTTTTTACTCGAGATTCCACCGTCTGCAGTCTCCAAATCCTTGTTTTGACAAATGCTGGCACTTGGCCCAAGTTCCTTCAGCAACATTAAGCAGCACGGTATGAAACTTTGCTCCATCAAACACGAGCTCACGGCTTGTGTGCATTTTATTACTTCTATTAATTCTGACAGTGCTTCCTCCCTTCTGAACAAGTGCAGCCGAGGGTGGCTCTCTGCAAAATGAATGGCTCTCTGATGAGAATCAGTGACCTGGAAGTATAGAGCAAGATCGAGCTACATGTTGCCTCGTATCCAAAAGCACTATTATAAACGTGGCATGGCTCGACGTGAGGCTTTTTTAAGATATATTTCTGACTCTTTTCCTCTCCTCTCTTTACTCTCGGTGATTAGCCCAGCAAATTATCGTCACTCTCTCTCTCTGGGTAAGTTGGGCAATATCTTTAGGTAGATCTGTTCCTTTACTGTGTGCAGGACGGAACGACAGATGCTGGTCTATACCTAAGATGGACACCAGGTGCTGGAATAACTCAGCGGGTCAGGCAGCACCTCTGGAGAAAAGAAATAGGTGACGTTTCAGGTCGGGACCCTTCCTCAGACTGAAAGTGACTGACGAAGGGTCCCGATCTGAAACATCACCTATTCCTTTTCTCCAGAGACGCTGCTTGACCTGCTAAGTTACTCCACCACTTTGTGTCTATCTTCTTTTTCATTAATGGTCGGACAAAAGGTCAGATTTTCTTTGCTTTAGGGAGACAGTCAGGGTCAGGAATGGCCTACTCCATTACAATCACCACCCCCATTACAGTCTCATGCGTAGCAGGGCAAGCAATGAGGTGGTCGTAGAGTCATACAGCACGGAAACAGGCCCTTCGGCCCACCTCGTCCATGCCGACCAAGATGCCTCATGTAAGCTTGTCCCATTTCCTTGCGTTTGCCCCATATCCTTCTAAACCTTTCCTATCAAGGCACCTATCCAAGTATCTTTTAAATATGATAGTACCTGCCTCAACTACCTCCTCTGGCAGCTTGTCCCGTACACCCTCCACATTATGCATAGTGATAGTGTGCAATGATCGGCGCACTCTTCGGAAATGGGAGGAAGGGGCAGAGTTCAAAGTATCCACGTTTGCCAATGGTACCAAATTAAGTGAGCGGGCACGTTGCAGTCGGAACTCTGCAACTGGATGAGCGAGTGAGGTCGAGTCAGTGGGCAAAAGATTCAGATTAATGAGGGAAAGTGTGTAATTTGGAAAAGGAACGCAACAGCGCACTATTATCCAAATGGAGAAAAATTGTGACAGAGTCATACAGCAAGTTATGGAGTCATAGAGTCATACAGCCTGGAAACACGCCCTTCGGCCAAACTTGCCCACACCAACCAACATGTCCCATCTACACTAGTCCCACCTGCCTGCGTTTGGCCCATATCCCTCTAAACCTGTTCTATTCATGTACCTGTCTAAACGATTCTTAAATGTTGCCATAGTCCCTACCACAACCGCCTCCTTCGACAGCACATTCCATATATCCACCACCCTTTGTGTGAAAAAGATTACCCCTTATGATCCTATTAAATCTTTACCTCCTCACCTTAAACACATGACCTCTGGTTCTCAACTCCCCTACTCTGGGCAAGAGACTCTGTTCATCTATCTGATCTATTCCTCACATGATTTTATACACTTGTATATGATCACCTCTCATTCCTCCTGCGCTCCAAGGAATAGAGTCCTAGCCTACTCAACCTCTCCTTATTGCTCAGGGCTTTGAGTCCTGGCAACATCCTCGTAAATCTTCTCTGTACCCTTTCCAGCTTGACACCATCTTTCCTATAACACGGTGCCCAGAACTGAACACAATACTCTAAATGTAGTCTCACCAACATCTTATACAACTGCAACATGACCTCACAACTTCTATACTCAATACTCTGTTCCTTTTCTCCGGAGATGCTGCATGACCCGTTAAGTTACTCCAGCATTTTGTGTCTGTCCACAGTGGAAAGGACTGTTTCTTCTGGGGATTTATAGGGAAGCATAGGACCAAAATGAAGATATTGCTTGGATGAGTTCCTGAGCCAGAGGGATAGTTTGAGCAGTGTAGGACTTTATTCTTTGGAGCACAGTAGGCTGAGAGGTGATCTTAGAGAGGTGCATAAGATCACCAGGGGAATTGAAAGGGTGAATACACAGTGTAGGGGAATCAAGGCCATAGGTTTAAGATTAGAGGGGAAAGATATAATAGGAACCCGAGGAGCAACGTTTTCCACACCGAAGGTGCTGGGTATATGGAACGAGCTGCCAGATGAGATAGTTGAGACAGGTACTGTAACATTTCAAGTTAGAAACAAAATGCTGGAGTAACTCAGCGGGGACAGGCAGCACCTCTGGAGAGAAGGAATGGGTGACGTTTCGGGCCGAGACCCTTCTTCAAACTGAGAGTAAGGGGAGGTGGAGACGTAAAGATATGGAAAGGTAAGGTGTGAAAACAAGAGATCAAAGCGGATGATGATAAGGAAATGTAGAATGGTTCATTGTTGTCTAAGGGGAAGGTGACCCATTCCTTCTCTCAGGAGATGCTGCCTGTCCCGCTGAGTTACTCCAGCATTTTGTGTCTATCTTCGATTTAAACCACCATCTGCAGTTCCTTCCCACACTGTAACATTTGGTACCAGGATAGGATAGGTTGAGGGTGGATGTGGGCCAAACACAGGCGAGTGGGACTAGTGCAGATGGGGCATCGTGGCCTTTATGGGGCAAGTTGGGCCGAAGAGCCTATATCCGTGCTGTTTGACTAAACGCTAAAATCTGTCAGTGTTACCAATCCGCAACTTGCCCAAGTCATTGAGGAAGTGGGGCCAGCTATAAATAGACTTCATGCACACTGATTTGGACTGTGAAGACAAAATGTCAAACTGTGTGGGACCGATATTGAAAACCTGCTGAGTTTTCAAAATATATTTTTCCTTGAACCTTGCAACATATCTTAATCTGTAGGAATCAACACAGCCCAGTGGACTTGTGTAAAGGAAACACTACTTCCCATTAACCTGAAGGAAAGGACGAGCCCTTATTCCTTTTGTAACTGCAATATTAGATGGGAAGAGAAATGGAGCTAAACGCCACCTATCCAAGTTCGCCAGTCTGACCTGCTGAGTTACTCCAGCACTTTGTGTCTTGTTTTTGTAAACCAGGATCTGCAGTTTCTTGTATCCACATTATAGACATGTGGTTGCATTTGAGTGTGTGTGGGAGTGTGTGAGTGTGTGTGAGTGTGCGTGTGAGTGTGCGTGTGAGTGTGCGTGTGAGTGTGTGCGAGAGTGTGTGTGAGAGTGTGTGTGTGTGGATGTGAGTGCGTGTGTGAGTGTGTGTGTGAGTGCGTGTGTGAGTGTGTGTGTGGGTGTGTGCGAGTGTGTGAGTGTGTGTGAGTGTGAGTGCGTGAGTGTGAGTTAGTGTGTGTGTGAGTGTGTGAGAGTGTGTGTGTGAGTGTATGTGAGAGAGTGTGTGTGTGTGAGAGTGTGTGTGTATATGAGTGTGAGTGAGTGTGTGTGAGAGTGTGAGTGTGTGTGAGTGAGTGAGAGTGAGTGTGAGTGAGTGTGAGTGAGTGTGTGTGAGAGTGTGAGTGTGTGTGAGAGTGTGTGTGTGTACATTTGTGGATACACTGAAACAACATCTAGCTTAGAGGGACAGGTAGAGTCACAAATTATATGCAATCTGGTATTAAGGAGCACATTACATATACACAAATTATATGTGTATAAAAGTGGTTGCGTGCATGTGTATGTATGTATGTGTGTACTGCTGAGTTACTCCAGCACTTTGTGTCTTGTATTTGCAAATCATGATCTGCAGTTCCTTGTATCCACATTGCGGACATGTAGTTGTATGCACGTGCGTGCGTGTGCGTGTGTTTAACTCACCCCTCCATACATATACACATATAATTTGTGTATATATAACGTGCTCCTTAATACAAGGGTGCATATAATTAGTGTCTGTATAACCTGTTGCTCCAGTACAGGTGATGTTTCAGGTCGAGATCCTTTTCTGAAGCAGGGTCTGCCTGATCTGCTGAATTTCTCCAGCACCTCCTGTCTTTTTTTGTAACTCAGCAGCTGTAGTTCTTTGTATCCAGGTGCTCCGGTTTCCTCCCACACTCCAAAGACGTACAGGTCTGTAGGTTAATTGGCTTAGATAAAATTGTCCCTAGTGTACAGGATAGAGCTAGTGAGGGGGGTGATCGCTGGTCGGCATGGACTCAGTGGGCCAAAGGGCCTGTTTCCGCGTTGTACCTCTAAAGTCTAAGGTCTAAACTTTAGACTCTAAAGTAAACACAGAAAAGTACAGCACAGGAACAGGCCCTTCAGCCCACAATGTCTGTGCCGAACATGAGGCCAAGACCAACTCTTATCTGCCGGATCCATATCCGTCCATGCATTGCATATCCATGTGCCTATCCAAAGGCCTCTTAAACACCACTAATGTATCTGCCTTCACCTCCCCCCCCCCCCCCGGCAGCATGTTCCAGGCACTCACCACCCTCTGCATAAAAAATATTCACCCCACACATCTCCTTTAAAATTTGATCCTCACCTTTTCGTACTGTCCTTTGGTATTTGACATTTCCATCCTGGAAAAAGGGTTCTGTGTCTGCTTTATCTATTCCTCTCATAATTTTATATACTTCCATCAGGCCCTCAACCTCAAGGTTTTCAAAACCTCTCCCTGCATTTAATGCCCCCTAATCCACTCATTATTCTGATAAACTTCCACTGCACTGTACTGACCTATCTGTCCTGGGCCTCCTCCACTGTCAGAGTGAGGCCACACGCAAATTGGAGGAGCAGCACCTCATATTTCACTTGGGCAGCTTACACCCCAGTGTTATTTGATTTCTCTAACTTCCAGTAACCCCTGCATTCCGTCTCTCTCTCCCCCCTCCCAGTGACTCCAACTCTCCCGCTTTCGGCGGGAGATCGCCCGCTGAAAGGTCATTTTCGCAAAATCTCGCGCTCTCCCGCTTGAGATATAATTTCTCCCGCCCGGGCCTATACTTTCAGCCTGAAGAAGGGTCCTGACACGAAACGTCACCTATACTTTTTTCTCAGAGGTGCTGCCTGACATAGAAACATAGAAACACAGAAAGATAGAAATTAGGTGCAGGAGCAGTCCATTCAGCCCTTCGAGCCTGCACCGCCATTCAATATGATCATGGCTGATCATTCAACTCAGTATCCTGTACCTGCCTTCTCTCCATACCCCCTGAAACCTTCAGCCACAAGGGCCACATCCAACTCCCTCTTAAATATGGCCAACAAACTGGCCTCAACTACCTTCTGTGGCAGAGAATTCCACAGATTCACCACTCTCTGTGTGAAAAACGATTTTCTCATCTTGGTCCTAAAAGACTTCCCCCTTATCCTTAAACTGTGACCCCTTGTCCTGGACTTCCCCAACATCGGGAACAATCTTCCTGCATCTAGCCTGTCCAACCCCTTAAGAATTTTGTAAGTCTCTATGAGATCACCCCTCAATCTTCTAAATTCCAGCGAGTACAAGCCGAGTCTATCCAGTCTTTCTTCATATGGAAGTCTGACCCGCGGAGTTACTCCGGCACTTTGTGTCTATCTACACATACACAGACTGGCAGGCGCACGCACATAGCTCACACACTCACTCATTCACACGCTCGCTCATTCACTCACACTCACTCTCACTCACTCTCTCTCACTCATACACACTCACTCACTCTCTCATACACACTCGCTCACTCACACTCACTCACACGCTCACTCACTCATACACATTCACTCACTCACACTCACTCACTCACTCTCTCATACACACTCACTCACTCACACTCACTCACACACTCACTCACTCATACACACTCACTCACTCACACACTCACTCACTCTCTCATACACACTCACTCACACACTCACTCACTCATACACACTCACTCACTCTCTCATACACACTCATACACACTCACTCTCTCACTCACTCACACACACACACACGTATTGTCCTTCCGCTGATAGACACAAAAAGCTGCCGTAACTCAGCGGGTCAGGCAGCATCCCTGGAGTAGAGGTGACGTTTCGGGTCGGGACTCTTCTTCAGACTGAGAGTCAGGGGAAAGGGAAACGAGAGATATATACGTCCTTCCATTGTCTTTCTGCTGACTGATTAGCATGCAATAAAAAAGCTTTTCACTGTACCTCAGTACATGTGACTATAAATTAAACACACACACACCACCATCCTTCCTGTATCGTTGTGTTGAGAGATAAAATCGTTGCAAAGCGGGCTCATCTTATAACCTTTCTGCAAGATATTTACACCCCATCACTGCTATTCAGGGAGAGGCTGGTGAGGATTGTAACTGGGTTGCTATTAAGATCCAAATGATTTGCAATGTTTGAATATACAATATTGTCTGTCTCCTGTATATCGGCGAGACCAAGCGCAGGCTAGACGATCGCTGAATACCTCCGCTCAGTCCGCATAAACCTACCTGATCTCCCGGTTGCTCAACACTTCAACTCCCCCTCCCATTCCTACACTGACCTTTCTGTCCTGGGCCTCCTCCATTGTCAGAGTGAGGCCCAGTGTAAATTGGAGGAACAGCACCTCATATTTTGCTTGGGCAGCTTACACCCCAGCGGTATAAACATTGACTTCTCTAACTTCAAATAACCCTTGCTTTTCCTCTCTCTACATCCCTCCTCCTTCCCAGTTCTCCGGCCAGTCTGACTGTCTCCGATGACATTTTATCTCTCTTTGCTTTGTTGTTACCTTCTCCCAGCTATCAATGATCTCTTCTGCATGTTCCCGGATCCTCATTTTCTTTGTCCTATTTTCACATCTTACACTTCCTTATCTATCTATCTCCCTCGCCCGACATCAGTATGAAGAATAGGCCTCGACCCGAAACGTCACCCATTCCTTCTCTCCATGGATTCTGCCTGCCCCGCTGAGTTACTCCAGCATTTTGTCTCTAGTCTTCGGTTTAAACCAGCATCTGCAGTTCCTTCCCACACAATATTGTGTCAAATGACATTGCACAGGGTTTTATTTTGTTCTTTGTCTAGAAATGAACAAGAGGTGCCATTTTGTGTTATTTATGAATGCGTGGCTGAGGCGGAGTCTGATAGGAAATGTCAATAAAATAAAGGACCAGTGCTTCCTGCTGCTCATTCATCACCACTCCCTATCTCAGAGTGCAGCCAGTGAGCATAAATGGCAACGACAGCAGTGCTGGGATTATCTACAGTTTACCATCACTCTTTGTTCATGATTGCTGTATTGAGCTTATCAGCGAACATTACTATCCTTGGGAAGTGACAGATTGTGAAAAAGGCTTGATGGTAGCGTGGCAATAGCACTGTTGGAAGGGCAATCTCGCCAGGCACACTAACACAGTCTGTGCCCTTTCTTCACATCACATTTGACCTTGTTAGACTAATAAATGGACAGATAAAAATTAGTGAGTCACGCAAAGAATCTCACACTCCCAACGTCCGGCACTTGTAAATAATAACTTAGCTAGTAGATCTTGTCAAATGACTAAACAACTTCAGGCTGCAGAATGCTCAAATTTAATTTTAAATTTAAATCGTGGCGTTTAAAAGGCTTTTACCAAGGCACATGGGATATGTAGGAATATGTTCAGTTTAGTTTATTGTCACGTGTACCGAGGTACAGTGAAAAGCTTTTGTTCCCGGCCAACCAGCCAGCAGAAAGACAATACATGATTACAGTTGATCCATTTACAGTGTACAGATACATGATAAGGGAATAATATTTAGTGCAAGGCAAAGCCAGTAAAGTCTGATCAAGGATAGTCCGCGGAGGGATATGGATCACGTTGCGGCAGATGAGATCAGTTTGCCTTGGCATCGTGTGTGGCTCTTTGGTGTACTGTTCCATTGGGACACAAGGGACTGCAGCTGCTGGCTTTACAAAAATAAGCAAAATGTGCGGAAACAGGCCCTTCAGCCCACCAAGTCCGCTCTGATTGGCGATCATCCCGTACACCGGCACAATCCTACATACTACGAACAATTTTAAAGCTTACCGAAGCCAATTAACCCTGCAAACCATTACGTCTTTGGAGTGTGGGAGGAACCCGGAGCACTCGGCCAAAACCCCACGCAGCCACAGGGAGAATGTACAAACTCCGTACAGACAGCACCTGTATTCAGGATCGAACCCGGGTCTCCGGCGCTGTTAGGCAGCAACTTTATCTACAGGGAAGTGAGGAAGGCACATGGGATTCTTGTCTTCATTGGAAGCATAGAATATAAGACCATGGAGATTATGGTACAACTTTCTAAAATATTTTTTTAAATGACTCAAAATGCTGGAGTGACTCGGTGAGTCGGGCAGCATCTCTGGAGAACACGGACAGGTGACGTTTTAGGTGCTGCCTGATCCGCTGAGTTACTCCAGCACTTTGTTTCATTTTTTTGTAAACCAAAATCTGTAGTTCCTTGTTTCTACTGAACACGGTGGCGCAGCAGTAGAGTTGTTGCCTTACAGCAAATGCAGCGCCGGAGACCCGGGTTCGATCCTGACTACGGGTGCTGTCTGTACGGAGTTTGCACGATCTCCACATGATCTGTGTGGGCTTTCTCCGAGATCTTTGGTTCCCTCCCACACTTCAAAGACGTACAGGCTTGTAGGTTAATTGGCTTGGTAAATGTAAAAATTGTCCCTAGTTGATGTAGGATGGTGTTAATGTGCGGGGATTGTTGGTCAGCGCGGATCCGGCGGGCCGAAAGGCCTCTTTCTGCGCAGTATCTCAAAACTAAACTAAATTTACAAGATGTTAGTTAGGCCACGGCTGCTGTATTCTGTAATGAAGAGATTAAAAAGACTCTGAAGAGGGTCCCGACCCAAATCGCTGGCCAGAGTGGACTTGATGGGCTGAAGGGCCTGTTTCCGCACTGTATCTCTAAAGTCACCTTTTGCTTTTTTTTTGTAAAACCAACATCTGCAGTTCCTTGTGCCCAAATGGAACAGGAATGGGTCCTTTGAGCCACAGGGGCGCACAGGATGCCAAGACAAGCTCATCTCATTTATCTATCTCCTCCACAGTTGTTGCCTGACCTGCCATACTTGTAGTTTCGCTGACCCGTCAGGGCTGTACTGAAGAACTAATGCAGATTTCAACAGCTAATTCAGATTTCAAGATCTTTCAGATCAGACAAGGGAGGTGGGGTAGCATTGCTGGTGAGAGAGGAGATTAATCCAATAGAAAGGAAGGACATTAGGTTGGAGGATGTGGAATCGATATGGGTAGAGCTGCGAAAATTCTAAGGGGCAGAAAACGCTAGTGAGAGTTGTGTACAGGCCACCTAACAGTAGTAGTGGAGTTGTGGATGACATCAAACAGGAAATTAGAAATGCTTGCAACAAGGGTAAAACAGTTATAATGGGTGACTTCAATCTACATGTAGATTGGGTGAATCAAATGGGCAGGGGTGCTGAGGAAAAGGATTTATTGGAATGTATGTGGGATAGTTTTCTAAACCAACATGTAGAGGAACCAACAAGAGAGCAGGCTATTCTAGACTGGGTATTGAGTAATGAGGAAGGGTTAGTTAGCAGTCTTGTTGTGCGTGGCCCCCTGGGCAAGAGTGACCATGATATGGTTGAGTTCTTCATTAGGATGGAGAGTGACACAATTAAGTCAGAAACAAGGGTTCTGAACTTAAACAAAGGTAACTTTGAAAGTATGAGAAGTGAATTGGCCAAGATAGAATGGCAAGTGATTCTTAAAGGGTTGACAGTGGATGTGCAATGGAAGGTATTTAAAGACTGCATGGATGAACTACAACAATTGTTCATCCCAGTTTGGCAAAAGAATAAATCAGGGCAGGTAGTGCATCCATGGATAACAAGGGAAATCAGGGATAGTATAAAAAAAAAGATGAAGCATACAAATTAGCCAGAAAAAGCAGCCTACCAGAGGACGGAGAAATTCAGAGTTCAGCAGAGGAGGACAAACGGGCTTAATTAGAAAATGGGAAAATAGATTATGAAAGAAAACTGGCAGTTTTTATAGGTGAACAAATGTAAAAAACTGGTGATATCATGGGGAACAAAATTTTACTATAAGGAAGACATAAATAATCTGCCGGAAATAGCAGGGGAGGTGGTCAGAAACTGAGTGAGTTTAGCCGAGAAGTGGTATGGGTTAAACATAAATGTAGTCTGCATCCCCTGCACAGTCAGAAACTGGTGTTCCTAATTGGAGGGTAGCTATGGGGGGAGACAAGGACATGGCTGCTAGAGTCAGTACATACATTCATTAGACAAAGTGTCGAAAGGTGACGAATCTTATAGAAATTTTTTGAGGATGTAACTAGCAGAGTGGATAAGGGAGAACCAGTGGATGTGTTATATCTAGACTTTCAGAAGGCTTTCGACAAGGTCCCACATAAGAGATTAGTATACAAACTTAAAGCACACAGTATTGGGGGTTCAGTATTGATGTGGATGGAGAACTGGCTGGCAGAAAGGAAGCAAAGGGTAGGAGTAAACGGGTCCTTTCAGAATGGCAGGCAGTGACTAGTGGGGTACTGCAAGGCTCAGTGCTGTGACCCCAGCTATTTACAATATATATTAATGATTTGGACGAGGGAATTGAATGCAACATCTCCAAGTTTGCGGGTGACACTAGGCTGGGGGGTAGTGTTAGGTGTGAGGAGGATGCTAGGAGGCTGCAAGGTGACTTGGATAGGCTGGGTGAGTGGGCAAATGCATGGCAGATGCAGTATAATGTGGATAAATGTGAGGTTATCCACTTTGGTGGCAAAAACAGGAGGGTAGACTATTATCTTAATGGTGGCAAATTAGGAAAAGGGGAGATGCAACGACCCCCTCGAAAATGAGATGACTGTTCATCTCAAGGGATTATCCATGAATAAACTTTTCAAACCTGGGTGTCATGGTACACCAATCATTGAAAGTAGGCATGCAGGTGCAGCAGGCAGTGAATGGTATGTTAGCATTCATAGCGAAAGGATTTGAGTATAGGAGCAGGGAGGTTCTACTGCAGTTGTACAGGATTTTGGTGAGGCCAGACCTGGAGTATTGCGTACAGTTTTCGTCTCCAAATCTGAGAAAAGACATTCTTGCCATATAAGGGGTACAGAGAAGGTTCACCAGACTGATTCCTGGGATGTCAGGACTTTCATATGAGGAAAGACTGGATAGATTTGGCTTGTACTGAGGGGGGATCTTATAGAAACTTACAAAATTCTTAAGGGGTTGGATAGGCTAGATGCAGGAAGATTGTTCCCGATGTTGGGGAGGTCCAGAACAAGGGGTCACAGTCTAAGGATAAGGGGGAATTCCTTTAGGACCGAGATGAGGAAAACATTTTTCACACAGAGAGTGGTGAGTCTCTGGAATTATCTGCCACAGAAGGTAGTTGAGGCCAGTTCATTGGCTATATTTAAGAGGGAGTTAGATGTGGTCCTTGTGGCTAAAGGGATCAGGGGGTATGGAGAGAAGGCAGGTACAGGATACTAAGTTGGATGATCAGCCATGATCATATTGAATGGCGGTGCAGGCTCGAAGGGCCGAATGGCCTGCTCCTGCACCTATTTTCTATGTTTCTATGTGTCTATGTTGAACCGATGGCTCAAATGTCTCTGGAGGTGTACACAAGAGATGTGGTGGCACTGTCAAGAGCCAAAAATGTTCCCGGTTTCCTGGCCAGCGTTCCACCTTCTATCGATGTTACCAACACAAGATCTGTTCCTTCCATGTGCTTCTGTCCACGTGTTAGGATGAAATATTTATTAAGCCCACAGCATCTCTCCTGACCTCAGGGGACCAAGAACATTCGTAGCCAAAGAATAGAATCATAGGGACCTGCAGAGAGAACAAGGCACTTTGGCCCACCATGACCACACCACCTACAAGTTACCCATCTATACTATTCCCAATTTCCAGCATTTGTTTGAAGCCTTCTCTGCCTCCAAGATTCAAGGATGTACTCGACAAGATACGGAAATGTTAAGAGAGTACCTGCCCCTTTCACCCATTCAAACAGTGAGCTTCAGTTTCCAAACACTGTCTGAGTGAAACAGTTCTTCAGATTCCCTCTGATCCTGTTACCCTTTACCCTAAACCAATGCCCAATAGTTTGGTACAACTTTGCTCAGGGATTTTATTTTCTTCCGTCTACAGAAGGCAGGAAGAGTGTAGTTGATCAATCAGCCTCTGTGGAAGGTAAAAGGCGTGAGTTGGCATTTTAGGATGAGACCCAGGATAGAAACTCACGCAGGCACCAGACACCTCCAGTGTTCTCCCACGCACACTGGCCTGATCTCCTGGTTTTCCTCCCCTTCCTTCATCTTTCCATGCCCTCCCCCCACCTTCACTTTCTTTTAGTTTACGAGATAGAACATGGAAACAGGCCCTTCGGCCCACTGAGTCCACACCGACCATCGATCACCCGTTCACAGTAGTTCTACGTCACCCTACTTTCTCATCCACTGCCGACACACTAGGGGACAATTTACAGAAGCCAATTAACCTGCAAACCCGCTCAACTCTGGAATGTGGGAGGAAACCGGAGCCCCCGGTGGAATTCCACACAGTCACAGAGAGGACGTGCAAACTCCACACAGGCAAAACCCGAGGTCAGGATTGAACCCGGGCCTTGAGTGCATTGAGGCTGTAGCTCTACCA
>CM069156.1:33441405-33486405 GCA_035221665.1 Okamejei kenojei | reverse complement strand
TGACGTTTCAGATCCGAAACATTTTTCAGACTTTTTTATCCTTCCTTGGTAAACCAGCAACCACTGTTCCTCGTTTCTACAAAAAAGATCGGTAATCATTTTTCCAGTGATCAAGACCTGGATAGAGTGGATGTGAAGAGTAACGCACAGAGTCTAATGCCCGGAGTGTGGAAATCAGGAACAAGAGGACATACTGTAGCTTTAAGGCAGGGGTCGGCAACCTTGTTCTGCATAGGGGCCGGATGCATGTCTGTGAGCGGATGGCGGGCCACAACTATCACGTGTTCACATAGTTACTGCCCCTTCGAGGACGCCACCCAGAGCACTAGCCCTTAGTTACGGGCGATACCAACATGGCGTACCTAGGGCCCAATGCCTTGGCTCTGTCCTGAATGCGGTGGCTCAAATACTAACACTCACTCGTTCCCGGCCTATTGACAACCCCGATCCCGACAGTGAGGCCCAGACACAGAAGGTGCGCGGTTGTGCGGGCAGCTTTGTGCAGGATGCGGTACAACCAAAGCTCAGCGCTCTGCCACGCTCGGCAGTTTAAAATGACGAATCATTTGCATTCTGCGACAAAGTGCCCCTCGTGGAGTTAAGCGATCTAGCAATATGGTGCAGTTCTGTGCAGGTCAAAAGTGAGCTGAATGGCTGGCTTGACATTTTCATGCTAACAATGGCACACAGTGTCACACATGCTGCTGCTCGGCAGCTCGGAGCGGTTTGGCGGCTCAGGGCGGTTTGACACTGCTCGGCCGCTCGGCGCGGCTCGGCACTGCTTGGTTCCTCGGCTGCTCGCCGTTGCTCGGTGGCTCGGAGCGGTTCGGCGGCTCAGGGCGGTTTGGCATTGCTCGGCGGCTCGGCACTGCTTGGTTCCTCGGCTGCTCGCCGCTGCTCAACGGCTCGGCACTGCTCGTCGGCTCCGCCATTGCGGCCGTCCTTGCGTCACCGCGCCTGGGCGCCGCAGCCTCGGACCCGGAGATACCGGAGATGATGGAAGTCTGTGGCCGGATAAATACGGGAAATAAAATACGCCTGCGGGCCGGATGATTTCAGGTTACGGGTCACATTCGGCCCGGGGGCCGTAGGTTGCCGACTTCTGGTTTAAGGTGAGGGGAGAAAGATTTAATAGAAACCTGAGAGGTAACTATTTTACACTAAGGGTGGTGGGTGTATGGAACGAGCTGCTGGAGGAGGTAGTTGAGGCAGGTACTATCGCAATGTTTAAGAAGCATTTAGACAGGTACGTAGATAGGACAGGTTTAGAGGGAAAGTGGCCAAACGCAGGCTGGTGGGGCTAGTATAGATGGGACAGTGTGTGCAAGTTGGGCTGAAAGGCCTGCTTCCACACTGTATCTGTCACTCTATGGTGTAAATTCACTCCCACCGAAAGATTATCTAGTGCCTAGTGACAACAATCCAGTTTGCCTTCTACTGTTGCTCCTTGTTGAACTTAATACCACAATTAAAACGGATGAAAGATTGGAATGATTTAGTGAATAAAACTACTTGACATGAGGCATTACTTGACACTTTACCGCTCCGCTTCATTAGTTGTGAAACGCTGTGGGAATGCCTAGGGTTATGAAAGATGCAACATAAATGCAAATTCTCGCTTTCATCCGTCAAGAGTCAAGAGTGTTTTATTGTCATGTGTCCCAGATAGAACAAGGAAATTCTTACTGCTGCAGCACAACAGAATATGTGAACATAGTATAATATGATAAACGAGAGAGAGAAAAGAGGTTAGGCAGTCAGTCCGCAGATTGTTCACTCTGTTACAGTAACAATTCAATTTGCCCAAGGCTGAATTACCCTGGATCAGTTGTCCTCTTGGGGACCAATTGGGGGGAGTGATTTCCTGCGTGTGGAGGAGTCTGTGCCAGGGGTGCTGCTGCGACACTCCGATTGCTCTGGCCGCCACTTCAGCGCCTTCTGCCGGTCCGCTCACCTTTGGCAGTGCAGCTCTCACCTGCCGCTTCGCTGAGTAACCCTCAATCGCGCTGTCATTAAGCGGCTGACATGAGTGAGGCCAGCGAGCGTTTTTTGACGGAGAGCTGTCAGAGGTGAGCGCCGGCAGAAGGCACTGAAGCGCCACCAGAGCTACTTCTCCCTCCCACCCCCCCCCCCCTGCCTCAATACAGTGGCTCCGTGCAAGGATCCCCTCCTTCAGAACCTTACTCGGCTGTGAAAGGAACGCTCCCCCCTCCACCCGCAAGGTACACAAACTCCATTCTTCACTAAGCAATCCATATTTGAAAAACCCGCCAAGAAACTAGCGCTGCGCATGCGCAGTACTGCAAAGGCAGAATTTCAGCTGCCTTCAGCCTCGCTTGAAATTGACGGCTTGAAGCACCGTCGACGGCACGTGGGATGCAAGTGCTGCGGATGAAAGGCACGGAGAGTTATGCCTACCTAAGAGATCGATTCTCCCATGCCTTTACTATTTATATTTAGTAATTACCATTTTATAATTTTAGTCAGGGTAGGCAGTGCCTACCTTGCCTACCGTGATGGCATGTGCCTGATATATATATATATACATATACACACATACACACATACTCAAAAAACAAACAAAATAGTGCATTAATAATAATAATAATAATAATAATAATAATAATAATAATAATAATAATAATAATAATAATAATAATAGTCTATATTTAGTTCAGAGTTTATATGAGGTTGTAGTGTTTAATAGGCTGATAGCTGTAGGGGAAGGAATGCAGGATAAACTGGAGGCAGGAAAAGGCCAGAACAAATCGGGGCCGGCAACAGTTGACCTCAGATCGGGTGGAGCCACCAGGTAAAACCACCAGGGTGGGGAGGGGGGGTGGGGTGGGGGGGGGGGGGGGGGATGGGGTGTGGAGGAGGGGGGGTAGGGTGGGGAGGGGGAGGGGAAGGAATGCAGGATTTACTTGAAATTACTAATAATGTAAAGCTGCCCAAGCAAAATATGAGGTGCTGTTCCTCCAATTTGCATGTGGCCTCACTCTGACAGTGGAGGAGGCCTAAGACAGAAAAGTCAGTGAGGGGATGGGGACTTTAAATGGTTGGCAACGGGGAGATAGCACAGACCAAGGTGGGCTGAGCGCAAGTGATTCAGCGAAACGATCACCAGTCTACGCTTGGTCTGGGCATATTGGTCAGCATGGACATGTTGGGCTGAAGGGCCTGATTCCCTGCCTATAGACTCCATGATGTCACCCATTCCTTCTCTCCAGAGATGCTGCCTGTCCCGCTGAGTTACTCCATCATTTTTGTGTCTATCTTCTGTGACTGTACAACTGGTTTAAAATCTGATACAGCAACAAGGTTGCCTCTGGTTTTTGCTGAACTCCAGAGAGTGCAGATCCAACCCACTCAATCTTTGCAGATGGGGGTCCCGACATATTTACTCAAGGTGAAAGCGCACAATGGGCTTGCCGAGGTTCCTTGGTGGGGAGTGACGCACGAGGTATAACCGCTGAACGTTCGAACCTCCTGCTGATTTCAGCTGGAGGCCGGGCCTTCAATGCACTCAGCTGACAAAGCAATTCAATAGCATGTGGCCGGTGAATGCAGTCCAGGCGACCCATTAACATGGACCCAAGGGGATCAGGCAGAGCCTAGGTCACAACACTGTGAACACTGAAACAAAAGCTGACTACACTGGAGAGGACTGGTAAAACCCAGCAGTGTGGATAAGACAAAAGGTGCAGCATGCTTTGACAATGACTTTATTTGTCTCGTTGTGATCCCCGTGGGTCAAAACATTACTGACAGTAACCGGAGTGGAAGTAACAATGAAGGAGGGAGAAAACAGTCATTTATCATGAGCCTGCAAAGAAAAGGACAAGCTTGCAAATGCTGCCAATTTTATATATATGTGTGTGTGTGTGTGTGTGTGTGTGTGTGTGTGTGTGTGTGTGTGTGTGTGTGTGTGTGTGTGTGTGTGTGTGTGTGTGTGTGTGTGTGTGTGTGTACGTTATATATTATATATGTATATATATATATTATATGTATATATAATATATTCACATATAATAGATGATATAATATACAGATATTTATATAAATATATATATAATATATATCATACATGCACACATATATGAATATATAAAATATATGATATATAAATATTAAAAAATCGCAGCATTGTGCAAGAGCACCTGGACTGGACAAGGAGATGCTGAACCGGAATGTTTGAAAGTCCATCCGTTGAGATGCCCAGAAACACATTCGGAGACAGACACCAAGTGCTGCTGGGAGATCATCAGCTCGGTGAAAACCGCTCTTAACTCAACCCGAACCTTGTTGACCTTCCAGCAGAGCGAGATGCCCGTAGGGGAATGTGGCCCGCTGCAGACTGCAGGAGAACGTGCTGAGGGACGCACTGAAGCCTGGTGCATCCAGCGTCAGGGCTCAGTGGGGGAGAATCACAGTCTAGGGTCCTTCCACTGCTGTACATTGGGGGGCAGGGTGTGGTGGAGGCACCCCTCAGACAACGGAAGGGATGTCACCCCAGGGGCCACAAGAGTGGTGAAGCTGTTTTGTTTAAAGATAGAAGCAAACATTACTGAGTATGACACTATTGAATGTTTAGTTTAGTTTGGAGATACAGCGTGGAAACAGGCCCTTTGGCCCACCGAGTCTGCATCGACCAGTGATCGATTGATTGAATGAATGAATGAATGAATGAATGAATGAATAAATGAATGAAAGATACAGCATGTCAGCAAGCCCTTCGGCCCATCCACTCACACTAGTTCTGTGTTATCCCACTTCCTCATCCACACCCGACACACCAGGGCCTATTAATCTATAGACCCATACGTCTTTGGGATGTGGGAGAGAACTGGTTCACCCGGAGGAAGCCCACATGGTCACAGGGAGAACGTGCAAACACTACACCCACAGCAGTCGAGGTCTGGTTTGACCTGGTCTCCGGAGCTGTGACTGCGGCTCTACCAGCTGCTAAACTATGCAGCCCTTAATATCTGGAGCTGGCTGCCAGAGGAGGTGTCAGAATCAGATACAATCTATGTTGAAAGGGCATTTATACAGATATAGGTCCACCACTGATTTTCCGGCACCCTTGTTTCCAGAGCCTTTCCGGGTTATCCGTTTTGTCGGACCAACTGAGGTCACGGCCTCTGAGATTAATCCAACAGTACGGGAACGGTCCGCCGAGGAGCCGAGATACCGGCCCGCAAAGTCGGCCTTGGAAGTCGGCTTTGGGAACGGATCTGCCGGCTCCAGCCAGGCCGGAGTTCCGGAGCCCGGGCCGCAGGGGGCAAAGTCGACCCACCGATCTGCCGCGGAAGTCCCGATGAGATCGAGATCGGCCCCCTCACCCAGCCTAGGCCAGGGGGGGATTTCAAGTGCACTCTCGGAATTTTGTCCGGATTAAAGCGGGTGCCGGACCACCAGTTGCCGGAAAATCGGTGGTGGACCTGGACAATGCATAGAAGGATACTATCCCAATGCGGACAATAGACAATAGACAATAGGTGCAGGAGTAGGCCATTTGGCCCTTCGAGCCAGCAACGCCATTCAATGTGATCATGGCTGATCATCCCCAATCAGTACCCCGTTCCTGCCTTCTTTCCATATCCCCTGACTCCGCTATTTTTAAGAGCCCAATCTAGCTATCTCTTGAAAGCATCCAGAGAACCTCCGGCAGAGAATTCAACAGACTACAGTGGTTCCACGGACACCAGCGAAAGGTATCAGCATGAAGAAGAGAAACTCTCACCTTCCCACAGCTGCCTTCATTTTATTTATCTCATTAAATTAATTTGTGTTTCCCCCACCATATATTTAAAGCTGACCTTTCACGTGACCTTGGATTCACGTTGAAAGCTACAAGATGATTCTGCTCCTGGCGGGGTTTTTCAAAGGGTTGGATTGCCGGCAAGGCTGGGCGGTGGAGGAGTCCCCGCTGTGAGATTGATGTGCATCAGAACAACATCCTGCTCAGTACTAGGCAGACGCAGCAGACCTTGTGAAAAGACTCTTGCTCATCTTGCTCTATGGTTCACTTTAGTTCAGAGATACAGCATGGAAACAGGCTCTTTGGCCCACCGAGTCTCTGCCGACCTCGATCGCCCATTCACACTAGTTCTATGTTATCCCACATTGGCAACAAGATTGCTCAACCTCTCCTTATCAGTATGCCCTCTAAACCAGGCAGCATTCTGGGTTTTTTCAGCTCAGTTCAGTTTAGTTTATTGTCACGTGTACCGGCAGTGCCCCCTCAAATCTAGAGGGGGCGCCGTCGAGTATGGCTGCCCAGCCTGCAGCTCTCCGTCCTTTCACCCTTTTAATTACATTTTTCAGTATGTTAAAAGTTAGATTGGAGGTCTAATCTTTTTTTATGTGGGGGGTGGGGGAAGGGGGAAACTATTTTTCTCAGTCCCTACCTGGTCGGAGATGCGGCTTTTCTCCGGGCCGAATCTTCGCCCCTTCCTCGCGGCCTACCACCGGGACTGGAGCGGCGTTTCCTGCCGGGACCGGCCAGAACGCCGGCTTTGGCGGCGGCGCAGCGCTGGGGCGTCATGGCGGAGCGGCCGAAGCCTTTCCCGGGTCGCCGTGCGGTGGGCTCCGGAGTGCTGCGACCACCGACTCCCAACATCGCCGAACTTCCAGCCGCGGCGGCGCCGACTTTTAAACACCGCGGAGCCTGGGATCTCTCGCCGAGATCGCCAGTGTCGGAGCTCCGACCAGCGCGGCCTGTGGACTTCGGGAGCCGCGGTCTCCGGCAGCAAGCGGCCGTTCCAGACGCTCCAAGCCGCTGAAGAGTGCTCTCCTGACACCGAAGCCCCATCATCCGAATATTGGGCCGTCGTCGTGGCGACTGGAGAGGCCTCAATAGGCCCAACCATGGGTGAACAAGAGGAAGAGGACTGGACTGTGCCTTCCCTCACAGAAGGAACCATTGTAGGGGGATGTTTTTATGCTTTATGTTCAATTCTTTTTAATGTGGTGTCTTACTTTTATTGGTGTGCTGCAAAAAATCTGAATCTCCATGAGGGGATTAATAAAGTATTTAAATATCTATCTATCTATCTATCAGTGGCGACCAGAAATACGCTACGACACATTGGAGATCTGTCACGACCATAGGAGACCTGTCACGACCACACAGGAGACCTCTGGCGACATGTCACGGTCGTGAGAGGTCTCCTATGGCCGTGAGAGGTCTTCAAACAGTCGTAGCGTCTTTCTGGTCGCCGCTGAATTTTCAACATGTTGAAAATTTCGGCGGCCTATCACGGGTGCCGGCAGTCACCTGTAAAGGTCATGAAAGTGGGACAGGCCCTTAACCAGCCAGCGGAAATATGATTACAATTCACAGTGCACAGATACATGATAAGGGAATAACGTTTAGTGCGATGTAAAGCCTGTAAGGTCCGATCGAAGATCATCCCCAATGAGGAAGATAGTAGTGTGGGATCGCTCTCTAGTTATGGTAGGATGGTTCAGTTGCCTGATAAGAGCTGGGAAGAAACTGTTCCTGAATCTGGAGGTAGACAAAAATGCTGGAGAAACTCAGCGGGTGAGGCAGCATCTATGGAGCGAAGGAAATAGGCAACGTTTTTGGGTCGAAACCCTTGGTGTGCGTTTTCACACTTCTGTACCTTTTGCCTGATGGGAGAGGGGAGAGGGGAGAGGAGGGAGTGGCCTGTGTGCGACCCATCCTTGATTATGCTGCTGGCCTTGCCGAGGCAGCGTGAGGTGTGAATTGAGTCAATGGAAGGGAGGTTGGTTTGCGTGACGGTCTGGGCTGCGTCCACAATTCTCTGCAATTTCTTGCGGTCTTGGATGGAGCCGTTCCCAAACCAAGCTGTGATGCGTCCCGATAAAATGCTTTCTACGGTGCATCTGTAGAAGTTGGTGAACCTCTTCTGCACCTGACCCAAACCCTCCATGTCCTTCCTGTCACCTTCTGGATGAGCCCCTATTAAGGGCCCATAACCTCTACACACTAGGGTCAATTTTACAATTTTACCATTGTACTGCCATTCTGTGGCTGTTGAGGGTGCTATTTGAAAAAGACGTGAAAGTACCCAGAGCAGACCACAGTCCACGGACCTGGTAGCCAAGCCCACCACTCGTGTTTAATCCTGACCTCAGGTGCTGTTTGTGTGGAGTTTGCACGTTCTCCCTTGGACCGCGGGGGTTTCCTCCATTTGCTCTGGCTTCTTCCGACATCCCAGAGACGTGCAGGTTTGTAGGTTAATTGGCCTCCTCCGTAAGTTGCCCCTAGTGTGTAGGCAGTGGATAAACATGCCCCGCACCTCACTTTTAAACTTTGCCCCTCACCTTAAAGCTACACCCTCTAGTCTTTTTCTCATCCTCATCATGGAGCCTAGAGGTTTTTTCCAGGTCTTATCTCTCCAAACCTCCAGCCCTGAAACCTGGTAAGATCTCTGTGCTCTTTCTGACTTGGCCTTGTGTTAAGCAGCTCCACCAGCAGTCAATGGTCAACGGATGATTTGTCACGTGTGGAACTGCGCGGTGAAATTATTTTTGCATGTTTACACATGTGGGCGCCGCCATGTTTTGGCGCCATTTCTAAAGTCCCGTCCGCCCGCACGCTCGGTCCTCTGGAGCGGTTCCTGATCCAGGCGCGTCCCTGGCTCCTGCAGGGTCTCCCTCCGTCGCCATCGACCAGATCGGCACGCGAACTGGCGTCTCTCTTCTCTCCTCTCCTCGCCCCGTTGTGTCTCGAGGAGGCCTCGTGCAGCCGACCTTGAAGGCATCACCCCGGTTCACCCTCCTAGAGGCCCACGCTCCTCACGTCCGACGTCTCCAGCAGTTCAATCCTTATTGCTTCTGTCTTCAGGGAACGAGCAGGGTTCATAAGTTGATAGGAGCTGAACTGGGCCATTCGGCCCATCAAGTCTACTCTGCCATTCAATCATGACTGATCTATCTCTCCCTCTCAACCCCATTCTCCTATCTTCCCATGACCCCCGAAACCCGTACTAATCAAGAATCGATCTATCTCTGCCTTCAAAATACCCATTGACTTGGCCTCCACAGCCTACTGTGGCAAAGAATTCCACTCTGTGGCAATGAGTTTGAGCTCGGCGGCCTCCCTTGACAGGCCGCGATCCGTCGAGCCTATGGGCGGGTTCCTTGTTCCACTGCCGTGGCAACTCGGGAAGGCCTCTAGTGGCCGTGCCCTCAGCTGCCAAGGCTCGAAGCTCTGGAATTCATTCCTTAGACATCCAGCTCAGTACCTCTCTCTCCCTCTCCATGAAAGATACACCTCAGTCTAGTCTACTTTGCCTTGCCTTTGGTCATCGGTATCCCTGCCCCCTCACACAGCTCAGCACTGGTTTATTACAGCTTGATCATGCTTGAGTTTTGGCCACCATAAGCGAAGTCACTGCCCGGTATATTGTTGGCCACTACGTTCAGGCACCAGTGACAGCGCCCCCTCCCTTGGATGCCACTCTGCTCCCTATCATTGGCTGCCAAGCCAGGAGAGGCCCTTCCCCCCAGCATCACTGGTAACAGCCATGTCCAATTAGTTGATATTGGTTGGTCACCTGGATCTCGTGATCCTACTCCTTATAAAAACCAGGTTGTCAAGACAAACAGAGAGAAAGGGGCCTCCCTGCTAGCTGTGTTTCCCTGTTGCAGGTTTGAGGAAGGCTGAGCCACTGGGACAAACCCGAGTCCACCAGTGCCATCATGTGGTCAAGACTGAGCTGGAGGGACGACCAGCGCCTCTACTGAGGCCAAGACTGTGGCCGGGGCAAGTCTGAGATGCCAGTTCCTCTTCTTGCCCATGGCCAACAAGGGTCAGTGCCCACACACACAGAGGCACAGACTGAGCTGCCAGCATAACTCAGAGACCGCCAGTGTCGCCTCTACTAGCCCAAAGCTGAGCTGCCAGGATAAACCTGAGATCGCCAGCACCTCCTCTCGTCGCAATGGTGAACTGCAGGGAGAAGCCTGAGATCGCCAGCGCCTCCTCTCGTGGCAATGGTGAACTGTAGGGAGAAGCCTGAGATCGCCAGCGCCTCCTCTCGTGGCAGTGGTGAACTGCAGGGAGAAGCCTGAGATTGCCAGCGCCTCCTCCTTCCAGACCAGGACTGAGCTACTGGGACAAGCCCGACATCGCCAGCCCCACCGCCGCACATGTGCCCTGAGAGTGAGAGACGGCGCCCCCATGTGGCCCTGGACTTTCTTACCACTGTAAATGAAACATTCCATGTGAGTTCATTCTAATGCGAGTGTCGGAGTGGTCACTGCTGAACCCGGTGTTATCCTGGATGCTATGGATCCTAGGAGTGAGCACTCAACCCGTAGACTGTCCAGTGAAGGTGTAATTCTGGCCCCTCAGTCAGGAAGATAAAGAGAATTCCCGGACTTCAGTTCTATGTGAGTGTGATTCCTACTGGGAATTCTGGAATTTCAAACCAAACACAGAAAAGGGCATGAGTGTCGTACAGTAGAAAAGGCGAATGGGTGAGTTTGCTTCAGTTCAGTTTAGTTTAATGTCACGGGTACCATAGAAACATATAAACATAGAAACATAGAAAATAGGTGCAGGAGGAGGCCATTCAGCCCCTCGAGCCAGCACCGCCATTCATTGTGATCATGGCTGATCGTCCCCATTCAATAAACGGTGCCTGCCTTCTCCCCATATCCCTTGATTCCACTAGCCCCTAGAGCTCTGTACCGAGGTACAGTGAAAAGCTTTTGTTGTGTGCTAACCAGTCAGCGGAAAGATAACACGTGATTACAATCGAGCCATTCATAGTGTATGTGCCATTCACATGAGAAGGGAATAACGTTTACCCGGATCAAAGATAGTCCGAGGGTCACCAAAGAGGTAGATAGTAGTTCAGGACTGCTCTCTGGTTGTGGTAGAATGATTCAGTTGCCTGATAACAGCTGGGAAGAAACTGTCCCTGAATCTGGAGGTGTGCGTTTCACACTTATTTTCCTCTTGCCCGATGGGAGAGGGGAGAAGAGGGAGTGGGCAGGGTGCGACTCATCCATGATTATGCTGCTGACTTTGCCGAGGCAGCGTGAGGTGTAAATGGAGTCAATGGAAGGGAGGTTAGTTTGTGTGATGCACGAGTGATTTTCAGCCAAATAACCGGGAGGAATCAGTCATCATGTGCAATGACATGAACTTGTTTTTGGTCACTTATTTCCCTGTTGGTTGTTTAGGCAACACGTTTCAAGCTTGGGAGAAGCAAGGAGAAATAGATGCTGGAATCTTGAGCAAAAATATAGTGTAGTACGACTCCTCCCCCCTTCTATCGTGGGGTAGACTGACTTCCCTCCCCAATCTTTGCACATCCGCAATCCTTTCCACTCGTCACTTTAATTTAATGTTGCATGTATTTTGTGCCTTTATGACTGTTGGCAAGATCAATTTCCCTCCTGGGATGAATAAAGTTCTATTGTATTTGCCGCAAACTGTTGGCCACAAAGGCCCATCGCCTCCATTTCTTTGTGGCCAGCTGTAGCTGTGACGGTAAAATGGCAGCTCTTGCATATGGACTCTGTTCTGTACACACCGTACTGACTGGGGCGATCGTGCTCCTGCATGGCGATAGTCTTGCTGAGCTGCGTGCAAAGAATGTACTTCACTGCACCTGGTGCAAGTGACAATAAAGAAACCATTGGCCCTGGTCTGCACCGATTTCTTGCATTATCTCGCCCTCCTTCTTCCCCTCCCCCACCACTCCGTTTTTCCCCTCTTCATCCCCGTTTCCTTCACTATTATCCCTCCCTCTGGCTTTACTTTTCACTCTTCTTTCACTCCTCTCCTTATCAACACCGGCTGCACGGTGGCACAGCGGTAGAGTTGCTGCCTTAGAGCCCTTGCAGCGCCGGAGACACCGGTTCAATCCTGACTACGGGTGCTGTCTGTACGAAGTTTATACGTTCTCCCCGTGACCGCGTGGATTTTCTCCCTGCTCTTGTACTCAAATCCTTTTGCTATGAATGCCAACATACCATTTGCTTACTTCACTGCCTCCTGCACCTGCATGCCTACTTTCAATGACTGGTGTACCATGACACCCAGGTCTTGTTGCATTTCCCCTTTTCCTAATCGGCCACCATTCAGATAATAATCTACTTTTCAGTTTTTGCCACCAAAGTGGATAACCTCACATGTATCCACATTATACTGCATCTTCCATGCATTTGCCCACTCACCTAACCTATCCAAGTCTCCTTGCAGCCTCCTAGCATCCTCCTCAAATCGAACACTGCCCCCCAGCTTCCTGTCATCCGCAAACTTGGAGATGTTGCATTCAATTCCCTCATCCAGATCATTAATATATATTGTAAATAGCTGGGGTCCCAGCACTGAGCCTTGCAGTACCCCACTAGTCACTACCTACCATTTCTGAAAATGACCCGTTTACTCCTACTCTTTGCTTCCTGTCTGCCAGCCAGTTCTCTATCCACATCAATGCTGAACCCCCAATACCGTGTGCTTTAAATTTGTATACTAATCTCTTATATGGGACCTGGTCGTAAGCCTTCTGAAAGTCTATATATAAAACATCCACAGGTTCTCCCTTATCCACTCCACTAATTACATCCTCAAAAAATTCTATAAGATTCGTCAGACATGATTTACCTTTCATAAATCCATGCTGACTTTGTCCAATGATTTCACCACTTTCCAAATATGCTGCTATCCCATCTTTAATAACTGACTAGCATTTTCCCCACTTATGGTGGGGAAAACTAATGTTAGACTAACTGGTCTGTAATTCCCCGTTTTCTCTCTCCCTCCCTTTTTAAAAAGTGGGGTTACATTAGCTACCCTCCAATCCTCAGGAACTACTCCAGAATCTAAAGAGTTTTGAAAAATTATCACTAATGCATCCACTATTTCTGGGGATACTTCCTTAAGTACTCTGGGATGCAGCCTATCTGGCCCCGGGGATTTATCGGCCTTTAATCCATTCATTTTACCTAACACCACTTCCCGGCTAACCTGGATTTCACTCAGTTCCTCCATCTCATTCGACCCGCGGTCCCCTGCTATTTCCGGCAGATTATTTATGTCTTCCTTAGTGAAGACAGAACCAAAGTAGTTTTTCAATTGGTCTGCCATGTCCTTGTTCCTCATGAGCAACCAGTTTCTGACTAACCTTTTTCTCTTCACATATCTATAAAAACTTTTGCAGTCAGTTTTTATGTTCCCTGCCAGTTTTCTTTCATAATCTATTTTCCCTTTCCTAATTAAGCCTTTTGTCCTCCTCTGCTGGACTGAATTTCTCCCAGTCCTCTGGTAGGCTGCTTTTTCTGACTAATTTGTATGCTTCATCTTTTGTTTTGATACTATCCCTGATTTCCCTTGTTATCCACGGATGCACTACCTTCCCTGATTTATTATTTTGTCAAACTGGGATGAACAATTGTTGTAGTTCATCCATGCAGTCTTTAAATGCCTTCCATTGCATATCCACCGTCAACCCTTTATGAATCACTTGCCAGTCTATCTTGGCCAATTCACGTCTCATACCCTCAAAGTTACCTTTCTTTAAGTTCAGAACCGTTGTTTCTGAATTAACAATGTCACTCTCCATCCTAATGAAGACTTAACCATATTATGGTCACTCTTGCCTAAGGGGCCACGCACAACAAGACTGCTAACTAACCCTTCCTCATTACTCAATACCCAGTCTAGAATAGCCTGCTCTCTCATTGGTTTCTCTACATGTTGGTTTAGAAAACTATCCCGCATACATTCCAATAAATCCTCTTTCTCAGCACCCCTGCCCATTTGATTCACCCAATCTATATGTAGATTGAAGTCACCCATTATAACTGTTTTACCTTTGTTGCACGCATTTCTAATTTCATGTTTGATGCCATCCACAACTCCACTGCTACTACTGTTAGGTGGCCTGTACACAACTCCCACTAGCGTTTTCTGCCCCTTAGTGTTTCGCAGCTCTACCCATATCGATTCCACATCCTCCAAGCAATGTAATTCCTTTCTATTGCGTTAATCTCCTCTCTAACCAGCAACGCTACTCCACCTCCTTTTCCTTTCTGTCTATCCCTCCTGAATATTGAATATCCCTGGATGTTCAGCTCCCAGCCTTGGTCACCCTGAAGCCATGTCTCTGTGATCCCAACTATATCATATTTATTAATAACTACCTGCTCATTCAACTCATCCACCTTATTACGAATACTCCTTCGATAGTTATTAATGAATATGATGTAGTTGGGATCACGGAGAGATGTCTCCAGGGTGACCAAGGCTGGGAGCTGAACATCCAGGGATATTCAATATTCAGGAGGGATAGACAGAAAGGAAAATGAGGTGGAGTAGCATTGCTGTTTAGAGAGGAGATTAACGCAATGGAGTGTGGGAGGAATTCGGAGGACCCGGAGAAAACCCACGCAGGTCACGGGGAGAACGTACAAAGTCCCATGGTCGGGATCGAACCCGGGCCACTGGCGCTGTGAGACAGCAACTCTACCGCTGCGTCACTGTGCCGAATTATCCTACTTAATTACAACGAACATTTGTCTGAAATTCTTTTACACTTATCTACACGGACAAGATAGGTTTGGAGGGATATAGACCAAATGCTGGCAGGTGGGACTAACATAGCTGGGATATGTCGGGCCAAAGGGCCTGTTTCCACACTGTATCACTCCGTGACTTTATGACGGCCGTTTGGCAGTTTGGTTCGTGTATTATCGTGTATCTGAATTGCTGTGTTATTCTATCCGTATACATGGCGCTTTGGAGTTCAGTGCCAGGCTGATCCTGACACGGGAGACAAACAGTACAAAAGTGCTTGATTCCCCACTGCATCACCCACCCTCGCGCTGATACCCACAAAGTAATAATTACTTCAAAAATAAAAAGGAGCATTGAGAGATTGCGGGGACAGTAAAATGTGAGCGGGGAGCAGCCCTTTCAGCTGCAACATTAATAACCATGAGTTGCCGGAGATAATTGTCCTCTGTCTGTGACTTGGCCCCTCGCCCAGTTTCTGCGCATATCTCGGCAGATGTGCCGCTCGATTACTGAGCCCTTTCTTGGTGCCTGCACGCTCTCTGGGCTCCACTTACACATAGTCATAGAGTGATGCAGCACGGAAACAGGCCCTTCGGCCCAACTTGCCCATGCCATCATGTTCAGGAACAGCTTCTTCCCCACAGCCATCAGACTATTAAACTCAACTCAAACAAAATCTGAACTTTCAATGCCCACTGCACTTTCAATGTTTATTTATGTGTGTATATATAAATATTCAATGGTATATGGACACACTGATCTGTTCTGTATTGTTTGTTGTGCTGAAAGCAAAGCCAGAATTTCATTGTCATATCTGGGACACATGACAATAAACTCTCTTGATTCTTGAATCTTGAATCAGCTAGACTAGTCCCACCTGCCCACGTTTGGTCCATATCCCACCAAACCTGTCCTATCCATGTACCTGTCTAAATGTTTCTCAAATGTAGGGATAGTCCCAGCCTCAACTACCTCCTCTGGCAGCTCATTCCACACACCCACCACCTTTGTGTGAAAAAGTTACCCCTCGGGTTCCTATTAAATCTTTTCCCCTTCACCTTGAACCTATGTCCTCTGGTCCACGATTCAACTACTCTGGGCAAGAGACTCTGTGCATCTACCCGAAGATATATAGGATGTGTGTGAAAATTTTCGAGTCATACAACCTTCACTGTTCTATTCTCCAAATAGGGTAGAAATTAAAATCTCTTTTTCCAAAGATTATCCCACTCAAATGAATCTCGTACATCAGTCTAAAAGAAGCCAACATCAGTAATGGCTATATTGCAGGCCTTTAGGATGGTCTGATCAGACCATCCTTAGGGCCTGCAATATAGCCATTACTGCTGTTGGCTTCCATTAGACTGATATACTGTGTATATATATATATGTATATATATATATGTATATATATATAATATATATATATATATATATATATATATATATATACTTATTCTGTAATGAACATTTCATAGTTGTTTACTTGTTGTACACAGTTTGTTTGTGACATAGTCAATGCACCTGACCTTTCTGTGGACTACTTATTTTAGATTTATTCCTTCTGCAACAATATCTAACTCCCAGTTCAGACTGCCTGTTTTGCTGGCGACTCTTGCGTACTGCCTAGTTGAGGTATGCTGTGTGATTTTGTAACGTTCTATGCAAAAACAAAGAATTTGACATTGCTTTTACTTCGGAGTCACGTGAGTGATTCCGTGAAGCAGCCCTGCCAGTCGTTCGCATGGTGAAGCACCGGACTGGCAGGGCATCGCTCCTGGGTTTTGTATTACTTACCATGGTTTGCTGTTCGAGCAGGAACCTCTCTTCTCAGAGGTTTCCTGCTAGATTTATGGCGAAGGCCGGCGAGTGAACCGGCTGTGGGCTGTGGGGAGACCCCGGTTCCGGCCGCGGAAGCGGATAGTCGGTAGATATCGGGTTCGCGATTCAGTGGCTTCCAGCCGGCTGTGATGCCCGTGGAGGGGCAAATCAAGCAGGAATGCGGTACCACTGCCAGAGTCGCTGACAGTGCGGTCAGCGGCTCACAGACACGGTGGTCCCCAGGCATGGGGTGAAATCACCGATAAATAGATCCGCCTTATTGGACTCGGGCTGCAAGGGTTTCCCTCTGCTAATAAGTGTGTATTGGCATGGATGCTGTTGTCATTTTAACCCTTCACAGGTGAAGCTCCACACTCCAAAATTAATGTCTTGAACACAGCACAGAAACCCGTCTTTCAGCACAGGATGCCTGTGCCAAACCTGATGCCAAATTACGGGTTAACTGGTAGGATAAAAATGGAAAGAATTTGCCACAGATGTTTGTACACAGTGGGACTCTACATGAGTGGTGCGGAAGTACATAACTTTGTGCAAAGGATATTCGCAGGATTGGAGAATTACAAGGCCAACAAGATGACACCGAATCTGTCGCAGCGCCGGCCTACGGGAGAGCCCGCGCCAGCAGCGCCTGTTGACAGGGCTGCTTCATGTCTCCCTCTTGGAGGAGGAGAGCATGCCGGGTCAGTATAATTCTGAAGCCGAGGCTGAGGGTGTAGCTGTGGAGCAGACCCCAATGGAAGAAGGGCACGTGTCAGAGGTACCATTCCTGACAACAACGTTTGCCATCCCAACAGAATGTTCCATCCTGGTATAGGTCCCTTGGGGGCAGTATCAGTGCAGGTATCCTCAGGGACCTGCGGCAGCACCCGTTTAGGGCTGCCTATGAATCGCCCTCTCTGAGGAGGGGAGTGCGAAAGGTCAGATGTAACTGACTCCAGATGCTAAAGATGTCGATGGAACATACTGGAGCACATGCGTACCGGCAGTGAACAGCACTAACAGGGGGATATGAGAGCCAGCCGCCGAATCTTCTATTCAGGTAAGGCCTATTCAACAGGAAAAATCTGGCTGCTGGATCAATCAAGACCAACGGCGAGCAAAGGGTCATCGTTTCAGAATGACCCCAGGCGCTCATCGGCAGTAAGTGTTTCACTGAAGCTGGTGGCAGCATGACAGCTGGGCAGACTTTCCACATACCCTACCAGTCCGACTCAACAAGGTGGGTCTGGCACTTCCGAAACATGGGTAAGTGGACCACTCACAAGTTGGTAATATTTACACTTTGTTACAAATGATAAAAAGCATCCGCTTAGAGGCATTTAACCATGTAAAACTGCACAATACTAGCATTCCAAGCAAGTTTGGGATTATGGCCGGGATTGCATTTTAAGACAGGCTCGGAAATCGGGCCAGAGTTTTCGTGCGAAGCACCCATGGAATGATGGCAGGAGTGGCCTGTTCATTATGAAAAATGGAGAATGTCGGTTAACTCGCATATGAACTTTCCGAATAGGAAATTTCTTTACTGACTAACAACGGATTCATAAGGGTTTCAAAGATCCATTCTATGCAGTTCCCATTACAGAGATTATCGGAGACATTGGAAATTATCAAAAGGCAATGATAACTGTACTAATAACAGTAAAACATTGCTAAAGGGGATAAACTATTTACCCAGGTTATTTAACTAATTAATAAAATTGGTGTTTGGACTCTTGTTATGTCTTGTCTGGATGATATTCTCATGCTGTATTTGTTAAAATCATCTGTTTCAACCTCAAACTATATTTGAGAAATTGGGCTCATCCATCCAGTTAACTTTAAGTTGTTACCAAATAGACTTGTTGATCATTGGGATTTACCTTTAACCATTAATTAGTGTATGACTCCGCCCTGTGGCAAGAGATTGGAGTTAATAGAAACCTGTTATAAAGCTGACTTTTCTATTAATCAAGACTAATTGGCAATATAGTAGCTGTGTTTCAGCTGTGCAAGTCGGGGAACTGACATTGTGCAAAGTAGCAACCTCTCAAATGACATGTAGATCATTGTTAACAAGCTTATGCTATTAACAGCTGAAGCTACCTAAGTCACAATGATGAACAAACAGTATTCAGCATTGCTCCAGTAGTTTGGTCAGTCGAATTTCAGTTATTTACAAACTGATGCTAAGTGCTCTAAGGTGGGAAATTGCGAATATCGTCTCTAGTTTGGAGGTGGAGGAGATTTGCATGAGTTGCCAATTCTTCAGTTGTTGGTATCAACTAACTATATACACTAAATGCATCCCATGGGTAAAGGGCTATTGAGCGAATATACATAATCTACATGCTCAACTTCAAGTTGATACACTATGGTGGTGGCATATGTTAGTCACATGGCAATCAAATAAAAGTATCCTGTAATAATTTACCTAATCTCCTTTGCCACTGGTGTATCATCAAGTTCAGATCGATGACAACACAAAATAGGTATTGGATCACAAAGTATTATGAAAGTATGGTTCAATGGAACACCGAATATAGACATGTTGGTTTCATGCTTATTCACTGATTGCAAAAATATGTGGCATAACAGTAGGGAGAGATACATTCTCGCTACAAGAAGGAGGAATGTTCTTTTATGTCTTCCTCCATTTTGCCTCATCAGTCGGGTCTTGAAATAAAGTCAGCAAGATCTCGATTTAGTTTTCGTACTGTCTGACTGGCTATGCAGCCATGTTTCCTGCTTTTGTCAGGCATAATAATACAATCGTATACGGTTATTCTAAAAAACAAAAACTTTGCTGGTTCGAACTGTGGTTCAGGAAACCAGCCTCTGAATAATAAAACAATTATGGACTTACACATTCTGAATGGACTACCTTTCGGCTCAGGTTGCCACATCAATCCATGGATGTGCTCACTGCAGAGTGCAGGGATAGTACCAAAAAAGCAGGTCCTATTGAGGAGATCGGAAGCGGTTTGTTTAATGTTAATGTTACATTTAATATGGTACAGATTACTGACATCTTCCAGTTCATTCTTAAATGGTCTTTGACAATAATTCAGTTATAGGGCCACTAACTGTGCCCAACGTGCCTTCCCATCATCTTAGCTGCAGCAAACGGGACCCACTCTGTTGGGTTTCAACCCCGGATATCGAGTTTGTAAAATATATCTTTAACACAAGTTCTCCCACTACAAGTATATGCAGTATTGGATATTGACAGTGTGCTAATAATACTTCACCAGGGGGTTCCAGCTACATCCTTAGTCATGACACTAGTATCAGCACAACGAGGGCAGACATTGCAAAAGCTGCGTTTACATAGGATGGAAATGGCTGCAGGTGTCATTACCTTTTACATTTCTGATCTACACAAGCAGAGCAGACCAGGGGTGGCAGGATTTAAGATCATATTTCGGCATACCCCACGGACTCCCACAGTCTTGCTATATTATATCAAGGCCATCAGAACCCTAAGAGGTGTGGAATCAGCATTGTTTACTAGCGACAAACAGTCACACAAGAAAAGGTCGGTTCAGACTATTTCAAGGTGGCTGAAGCAGGTTCTGGTTTATGCAGGTATTAACACTGACAATTTTACATCTCATTCCACCAGGGTGGCATCAACGTCAGCGGCCAGGGCAATTGACGTTCCCATTGACCATATCCTCGTGACCGCAGGATGGTCAACTGAATTGATTTTCAAATGTTTTTTACCATAGGCTGGTTACTGACCCGGGCTATTTGCCCATTCTGTTTTGCGTCCACTTTAGCCTCCCCTGAGATAGAGGGGTTGCTATTGATTTTTTTTATTAACGTAAACCATTAATACATTTGATTCAATGCCCTGGTTAATGCATTGTTGATTATTCACTCATCCTGAGTTAATCGATGCAGTGAGACGCCGGGATTTGATTCTGCGGCATGAAATCACAGAGCTTTGAACTCTTTAAGGAATCACTCACGTGACTCCGAAGTAAAATAGTAAGATTAAATGAGAACTTACCAGTTTGAAGTTTGATCTTTATTTTATGAGGAGTTACGTTGGTGATTACGTGCCCTCCACTCCCAACCCTCTCTCACAAAGGTCATCTGGTAGTTCTCAAGTTGCTGATCTATGTTACTTCAATTAGTTACCTGTGATTTCATACCGCTGCTATCCAAACTAACCCAACTTCCCTTTCATTTTCCTCTCCCCCCCTACACTCTTCTCTCCCCCCCCCCCCGGTTTAAACTGGTTTAATGCTGGTTTAAACCAAAGATAGACACAAAATGCTGGAGTAACTCAGCGGGACGGGCAGCATCTCTGGAGAGAAGGAATTGGTGAAGTTTCGGATCGAGACCCTTATTCAAGAAGAAGCAATGGGTGACATTTCGGATTGAAATCCTTATTCAAGCAGAAGGGTCGCGATCAGAAACGTCACCCCTTCCTTCTCTCCAGAGAAGCTGCCCGTCCCGCTGAGTTACTCCAGCATTTTGTGTTTAAACCAGCATCTGCAGTTCCTTGTGACACACTGAACCATTCTACATTTCCTAACCATTACATTATGACATGTTGAGATGTATATTGGGCGCACACGAGCCCCCACGACACCCACCATTGTTGGAAGCCCTCCACCTAAAGCACAGTGTACGGGAAGGGTCACGTAAGTCCTTTAAAAGAGGGGGAAGGGGGGGGTGGGGTGAAGGAGTGGAAACAACTTTTAAGAAGCCGGAGATACACGGCTGTGAAGCTCGGCGGACATTAACATAACTGGTCGCTTATCCTTGCTTCTGAAAACTACTGCTTACGTATTTTTTCCCCAATGAGTAACTGAAATTCACCGATCAGCACCGGCTACAACCTACGAGAACTTCAGCCTCCTGGCAACACACTAGGACTCCATGGTGGCTTCATTCTGGTAGCCATTCATTTTTAACAAGCCAACTAGTTCCCAGAATGCGGGAACTCCTCACGACCATGAAGGCGACTCCCCGGCAACCACCCGCGAACATGTGGCGACCGCATAGTCTCCTGCAGTCGCCTAAAAAGTCCCCTAAGTGGGACAGGGCCATAAGGGAGCAAGGGACAATGTTTTAAAATAAAGTTTCAGACTGTAGGAGCCATTTATGCTTAAGTTAGTTACTGTTAGTATATTATACCAAGTCTAGATATTTCTAGTTTTACATTTTTGGTATGTTTGTGGGGGATTATATATGTAGATGGGTTGGTCTACATCAGAGGAGGCTAGCGTAGTCACAGAGATTGTGGGTCATTTTAGACTCGAGGGATGGTTGAGACAACAGTTTTTACCACTCGCGATAGACACTACACGACTCTACACGACACGGATAAAATAGTTATTAAAGCCCCTGTCCCACTTAGGCAATTTTTTTCAGCGACTACAGGCGAGTAGGCTGTCGCCACATGGTCGCGCGGTGACGCCTTTATGGTCGTTAGCGTCCTGAAGAGCCGTGGCGTTTTTCTGGTCGCCACAGGATTTTGAAATATTTGAAACTTTTCGGCGACTGTGGGCTCGACGTAGCTTGTCCTCCTGTTGAAGGTGCGAGGTTGTCGCCAGGTGACGTTGGTTGGCGCTGGGTGAATTCCATTGGCGGCTGCCTACGTCAACCTACGTCAACCGGCAACTTAATTGCCTTCAGCTGCCTTCAGTTGTTGCTGACAGGGTCGTTGCTTGTCGCGGGTGTCGTAGGTTGTCGCCTGTGTGGTCGTCGGTTGCTGCAGGTGTGGTCGTAGGTGGACGTCCCAATGGGTCGCCGGTTGTCGTAGCTTGTCGTAGACATTGTCATAGGGCAACCTGCTACGACTGTGACGGTCGCCGGCATTTGCTGAATAAATCACCAACGCGGGACAGGCCCTTTAGAATGAAAAATTACAATTTGTATTGGGATAAGAAATACTTGATGTGAAACATTTCTTTGTTTTGGGCTACTTCAATAAAAGACTGACTAATCAAGAAACAACGAGTGGAAGATTTGTTCTTACTATCGGCTGCTGCGTAAGCTATATCTCTTCTACATCCCCGAGTAGCAATGACAATCAAAAGTTGGACATTGGACAGTTAAGAAATTTCCATTATACAGACAGTCAAGAGAAGGATAAGACGATTTCTTTTACACTCAGAGTGAGGTGGCTCTTTGAAACTCTCACCTAAGACTGTTGTGAAAGTTCAGTAATTGATTATATTCGTAGAACATAGAACAGTCCCGTACAGGAACGGGCCCTTCAGCCCACAATGTTTGTGCCGATCTCATCAGCTGTGCTGATCTCATCTGCCTGCACATAATCCATATCCCTTAATTCCCTGCACATCCATGTATCTATCTAAAAGCTTCATAAACGCCACCATTGTATCTGCCTCAACCCCCCCCCCCCGGCAATGCGTTCCAGCCCCCCCCCCCCCCCCCCCCCCCCCCCCCCACCCTCTATGTACAAATAACCTGCCCAGCACCACCTCTCCATTATATTTTTTTCCCGCTCTCACCTTATTGCTATGCCCTCTAATGTTGCACATTTACACCCTGGGGGAAATAGGTTCTGACTATCTACCCTATCAATGCCCCTCATCATTCTATACACTTCTATTGGCTCTCTCCTCAACCTCCAACGCTTCAGAGAAAACAATTCAAATCTATCCGACCTCTCCCTGTAGCTGAAACCCTCTAATCCAGGCAGCATTCTGGTAAACGTCCTCTTCACCCTCTCCAAAGCTTCCACATCTTTCCGATATTGGGGCGTCCACGAACTACACACAATACTACAGATGCAGCCTAACCAAAGTCACTACATCGCGCCCTCCTGACTTACAGTGGCTTGCAAAAGTATTCATACCCCTTGAACTTTTCCACATTTTGTCACGTTACAACCACAAACGTAAATGTATTTTATTGGGATTTTATGCGATAGACCAACACAAAGTGGCGCATAATTGTGAAGTGGAAGGAAAATGATACATGGTTTTCAAATTTTTTTACAAATAAAAAACTGAAAAGTGTGGCGTGCAAAAGTATTCAGCCCCCTTTACTCTGATACCCCTAAATAAAACCCAGTGCAACCAATTGCATTCAGAAGTCACCTAATTAGTAAATAGAGTCCACTTGTGTGTAATCTAATCTCAGTATAAATACAGCTGTTCTGTGAAGGCCTCAGAGGTTTGTTAGTGAACAAACAATGTTCCTTGGGCATCATGAAGCCCAAGGAACACACCAGACAGGTCAGGGATAAAGTTGTGGAGAGGTTTAAAGCAGAGTTAGGTTATAAAAAAATATCCCAAGCTTTGAACATCTCACTGAGCACTGTTCAATCCATCATCCGAAAATGGAAAGAGTATGGCACAACTGCAAACCTACCAAGACATGGCTGTCCACCTAAACTGACAGGCCGGGCAAGGAGAGCATTGATCAGAGAAGCAGCCAAGAGGCCCATGGTAACTCTGGAGGAGCTGCAGAGATCCACAGCTCTGGTGGGAGAATCTGTCCACAGGACAACTATTAGTCGTGCACTCCACAAATCAGGCCTTTATGGAAGAGTGGCAAGAAGAAAGCCATTGTTGAAACAAAGCCATAAGAAGTCCCGTTTGCAGTTTGCCACAAGCCATGTGGGGGACACAGCAAACATGTGGAGGAAGGTGCTCTGGTCTGTGTTCTACGTTTGTGGTTGTAACGTGACAAAATGTGGAAAAGTTCAAGGGGTATGAATACTTTTGCAAGCCACTGTATCTTCAATGTCCTTAGCAATGAAGTCAAGCTTACCATATGCCTTCTTTACCACCCTATCTACTTGTGCTACCTCCTTTAGTGAGCATGATTGGGAATCCTTTCTGCAAATTAACTGCTCACTCTACATTCTCTGATTGTATTCATTCGTTAATGATGGGATAACTGATCTAAAAGCCTTCTGAAAATAAGCAGCACCCTGGTGCAAGGGTGGCACAGTAGCACAGCGGTAGAGGTGCTGCCTTACAGCGCCAGAGATCCGGGTTCGATCCTGACCATGGGTGCTGTCTATACAGAGTTTGTACGTACTCCCTGTGACCTGCGTAGGTTTCTCCGGGTGCTCTGGTTTTCTCCCCCATTCCAAAGACGTGCAGGTTTGTAGATTAAATGGCTTTGGTAAAATTGTAAATTGTCCCTCGCGTGTAGCAGAGAACTAGTGTGTGGGTGATCACTGGTCGGTGTGGACTCAGTGGGTCGAAGGGCCTGGTTCCACGCTGTATCCCGAAAATGAAATCAAAGTCTAAAAAGGGTCTCGACCCGAAACGTCGCCTATAGGCTGAGAGGCCCAGGAGCCGTTGCAGCAAGAGGAGGAGTCTCCGGGCGGTGAGTTTAAAAATCGAGCGCGGGGCTTTACTCCACAGAGGCCCAGGAGCCGTTGGAGCAAGAGGAGGAGGGGTCGCCAATCTGTAACGCTCCACACAAGTGTTCTGGTGGAAGCCGCTGATTGGTGGAAGCGGACTGGAGGAAGCAGCTGATTGGGTGCAACCCCTGGTTTGCATTAAAGGTACAGTGACCTAAAGGTACAGTGACCTAAAGGTACAGTGAGCTAAAGGTACAGTGAGCTAAAGGTACAGTGACCTAAAGGTACAGTGAGTTAAAGGTACAGAGAGTTAAAGGTACAGTGAGTTAAAGGTACAGTGACCTAAAGGTACAGTGAGCTAAAGGTACAGAGAGTTAAAGGTACAGTGACCTAAAGGTACAGTGAGTTAAAGGTACAGTGACCTAAAGGTACAGTGACCTAAAGGTACAGTGAGCTAAAGGTACAGTGAGTTAAAGGTACAGTGAGCTAAAGGTACAGTGACCTAAAGGTACAGTGAGTTAAAGGTACAGTGAGTTAAAGGTACAGTGACCTAAAGGTACAGTGAGTTAAAGGTACAGTGACCTAAAGGTACAGTGAGCTAAAGGTACAGTGAGTTAAAGGTACAGTGAGCTAAAGGTACAGTGACCTAAAGGTACAGTGAGTTAAAGGTACAGTGAGTTAAAGGTACAGTGAGCTAAAGGTACAGTGAGTTAAAGGTACAGTGAGTTAAAGGTACAGTAAGCTAAAGGTTACAGTGAGCAAAAGGTACAGTGAGCTAAAGGTACAGTGACCTAAAGGTACAGTGAGTTAAAGGTACAGTGAGTTAAAGGTACAGTGACCTAAAGGTACAGTGAGTTAAGGTACAGTGAGCTAAAGGTACAGTGAGCTAAAGGTACAGTGAGTTAAAGGTACAGTGACCTAAAGGTACAGTGAGTTAAAGGTACAGTGAGCTAAAGGTACAGTGAGCTAAAGGTACAGTGAGTTAAAGGTACAGTGAGCTAAAGGTACAGTGAGCTAAAGGTACAGTGAGTTAAAGGTACAGTGAGCTAAAGGTACAGTGAGTTAAAGGTACAGTGAGTTAAAGGTACAGTGAGTTAAAGGTACAGTGAGCTATCCCTCCCTTTTTAAAAAAGTGGGGTTACATTAGCGACCCGCCAATCCTCAGGAACTACTCCAGAATATAAATGAAGCAAAGAGTAGGAGTAAACGGGTCATTTTCAGAATGGCAGGCAGTGAGTAGTAGGGTACCGCAAGGCTCAGTGCTGGGACCCCAACTATTTACAATATATATTAATGATCTGGATGAGGGAATTGAATGCAACATCTCCAAGTTTGCGGATGACACGAAGCTGGGGGGCAGTGTTAGCTGTGAGGAGGATGCGAGGAGGCTGCAAGGTGACTTGGATAGGTTGGGTGAGTGGGCAAATGCATGGCAGATGCAGTATAATGTGGATACATGTGAGGTTATCCACTTTGGTGGCAAAACAGGAGGGTAGACTATTATCTGAATGGTGACCGATTAGGAAAAGGGGAGATGCAACAAGACCTGGGTGTCATGGTACACCAGTCATTGAAAGTAGGCATGCAGGTGCAGCAAGCTGTGAAGAAAGCGAATGGTATGTTGGCATTCATAGCAAAAGGATTTGAGTACAAGAGCAGGGAGGTTCTACTGCAGTTGTACAGGGTCTTGGTGAGGCCACACCTGGAGTATTGCGTAGTTTTGGTCTCCTAATCTGAGGAAAGACATTCTTGCCATAGAGGGAGTACAGAGAATGTTCACCAGACTGATTCCTGGGATGGCACGACTTCCATATGAGGAAAGACTGGATAGACTCAGCTTGTACTCGCTGGAATTTAGAAGATTGAGGGGGGATCTTATAGAGACTTACAAAATGCTTAAGGGGTTGGACAGGCTAGATGCAGGAAGATTGTTCCCATGTTGGGGAAGTCCAGAACAAGGGGTCACAGTTTAAGGATAAGGGGGAAGTCTTTTAGGACTGATGAGAACATCATTTTTCACACAAAGAGTGGTGAATCTGTGGAATTCTCTGCCACAGAAAGTAGTTGAGGCCAGTTTGTTGGCTTTATTTAAGAGGGAGTTAGATGTGGCCCTTGTGGCTAAAGGGATCAGGAGGTATGGAGAGAAGGCAGGTACAGGATACTGAGTTGGATGATCAGCCATGATCATATTGAATGGTGGTGCAGGCTCGAAGGGCCGAATGGCCTACTCCTGCACCTATTTTCTATGTTTCTATGTTTCTATGTTTCCTTCGCTCCATAGATGCTGCCTCCCTCACCCGCTGAGTTTCTCCAGCATTTTTGTCGACCAAAGATAAATTAAAGGTCAGTCTCACATGTAATACTGATCAAGGACACTAGATGGCCACCACGCTCCACCATGGCAAAACACAAAGTGCCGGAGGATCTCAGCGATCAGGCAGCGTCTGTGGAGGGAGGGAGGGGACAGATGATGTTTCGGGCTGGGATTGGAGGAGGGAGAAGAAACCAGTTCTCTGAGGGTTGAGGTGGCCGATGAGTCAAGTCCACAACCCTTGGACTGTGTCATGTACAAGAGAGGTGGGACACAATGAGGGGAACGTTCGAGTGCTTGTCGCATTGCTCACTCCTGCAGCTGCCTGGGCCTCCAAATACTCACTGCCTTTACGTTACTCTGCCCTTTTCGAAGGTCAAAGAAGAGGGATTTGGGGTTTTTTCTGACGGAGGTTCTGAGACACACTTGAACATCTACTGTACTCCGCTTCTTGGAAACCTCTTGCAACGAGAGACCTCGAAGAGGAGGGTCGGCTTCAGGATTTAACCATCAGACACGTCATAGAGTCATACAGCACGGAAACAGGCCCTTCGGCCCAATCTGCCCATGCTGATCAAGATGCCCCATCTGCACTAGTCCCACCTGCCCATGTTTGGCCCATATCCCTCCAAATATTTCCTATCCCTGTACCTATCCAAGTGTCTTTTAAATACTGTTATAGTACCTGCCTCAACTACCCCCTCTGGCAGCTCATATAGGATAGGATAGGTTTATACCAACCACCCTCTGTGTGAAAAATGTTGCCCCTCAGTTTCTTATTAAGTCTTTCTCTCTCGTCTTAAAACTGTGTCCACTAGCTCTCGATTTCCCTACTCTGGGTAAAATACTCTACACATCTACCCTCTCCATTCCCCTTATGATCTTATACACCTCTATAGGTTTACCCCTCAGCCTCCTGCACTCCTTGGAATAAAGTCCTAGCCTGCTCAACCACTCCCTGTAGCTCAGGCCCTCGAGTCCTGGCAGCATCCTCGTTAATGTTGACAATGTGCTTTCCACCCCAGAGCTGGGAGAGAGACTGATACCTCAGTGTTGGGGAAGTGAGCAGAATTCAATGGTGCTTTATTGCCATCTGTACCTGGGTACCATGAAATCCCTATTTTGCATAAAGTGCCTTGAAAATCTGATTACACAGAGGCACAGTCACATTCAAGCGGAAGAATGCAAATAAGAATTTCATTGGGACATATGACAATAGAACACTCTTGAGTGTAAGAATAATATATTATTCTGAGGTACTACACAAGAGTCGCCATTCTTCCAGCACCATCTTATACTTTTGAAATTCAAAGTTGTTAAAAATGTTCGAGTCTTAACTTGGTCTTAAGGCATGTTATTTTACTTCGGAGTCACGTGAGTGACTACGTGAAGAACCCCGTACAGCCGTTGGTGCGTCATGACATCAGACGCATTGGTGCAGTTGGCCGGTTGGAGCAGCAGCGCTCCTCCAAGCGGTAAGTTTAAAAACGCGAGGTAAGTTTTTAAAATTTTTCCAGTGGTCATTTTCTGCGACGGTTGGAGGTCTGTTGGAGAAATGTTGCAGAAAATGAAGAAGGTGTCGGCGAGGCGCTCCGGAGGTAGGAAGGAAAATGACCAGGAGAGAGTTGTTGATGGAGGCCCGTCTGGTACACCTGGTCCGGTGCTGGCTACACAGCCAGCGGTTGCGGACCCACTGCCTGTGAGCAGTGGAGGCTTGCCAGTAGGGCAGAAGGCCATTGGCAAGTCTGATAGGCCCGTGGACCCTGAGTCGGGCCTAGAGGTTATACCCTCCATAAGAGAGTCCGTTTGCTCACGGCTCTCCCAGGTCGAGATTTTATTACAAAGAATGCTCGACAGGGACCAGCTCCGTGAGGAGGAGTGGTGCCCAAGCCAGGCTGTGGGAGAGCCTGTGCTAGCAGCACCTGTTACAGGGCTGCAGGAATATCCTGCCTGTGAGGAGGATGTTCCATCAGTGCAGTTCGCTGACTGATTCTATGGTGGGGGAGAGCAGTAAAGGAGTTCAGTTGGAGGTAATTCCGAATATTGCTGAAAAATTTGCTGTGCCTAGAGAGGCAGGAGAGGCGATTGAGGCAGAATTGGTTGAAGCAATTCAGTATATGCTCACCCACCAGTTACAGGAGCTAGCTATGGATGAAGCAGCAAAAAACTATGAAGCTCCTGTTAATTGTGATCTCCTGAAGGTACCGGTGGTTAATCACCAAATTTGGTCACAGATGGGTATGCCAGCTAGGGCCCAGGAGATGAAATTCCAAAAAGTGCTTAAACTGTTGTCAGCAGGTGTCACGGCTGTTGTAAAAGTTATTGATACAGCGAATATGTTGGAAGCACTGGTAAAGGACTGTCATGAAGATGTTAAAACCATGGCCCTCATTAAGCTGGCTGGCAAACAAGGCAAAAGGTTTGTTCCTTATCGGAAAGGCACTAGTGTGGATGCAGGAGAAGGAACCAGCCATTCAGGTCTTCAATATCGGAACTGGCAGGCTGCCACCGGTATGAAGGGGAAGGTGCCTTTCTCTACAAGAGGTCGTGGACAACAAGGTCAGCAAGGACAGATGCAGGTAAGGAATATACCGTTGACAGACAATGAATTAACACAATGTTGCTGTTGAAATTGGGGGAAGGTTAAAATTGTTTCTCAAACAATGGCAGGAGTTGACATCCGATTCATTTATACTTAGCAGTATTGAAGGGGTGAAAATTGAATTTTACTCTAATGACAGTCCACCAACATGTTCCTAGTCGGAAACTTATATTTTCAGATGAAGAAAATGTACTTATTCAAGCAGCGATTCAGTCATTATATAAGAAAGGGGTAATTGAGACTTCAGTCTATCAAAGTCAACTATTTGTGTCAAGTATATTTCCCAGATCTAAAAAGATTGGGGATGTAGAATTATTCTGGATTTAACAAGTTTGAACAAATTTGTTTGTTATAGGCATTTCAAAATGGAAACCTTTACCACGGCCAAACATTTAGTTTCCAAAGGGTGTTATATGGCAAGCATTGATTTAAAGGATGCGTATTACTCAGTGTCTATTCATGGTGATGATAGAAGATCTGCGGTGCAGGCTCGAAGGGCCGAATGGCCTACTCCTGCACCTAATTTCTATGTAAGATATTTGAAATTTATTTGGATGACTCAGTTGTGGCAATTCAAGGTATTGCCTAATAGATTAACTTCAGCTACTAGACTATTTACTAAATTGGTAAAATCTGTGTTAGCATTACTCAGAGCTCAGGGGCATGTGGTAATGGCCTATTCAGATGATATTCTGATTGTTGGAAAGACTCATGCTGAAGCTCAGTCATCTGTTTCAGTTGTTAAATTCACTTTTGAACAATTGGGGTTTGTCGTTCATCCAGATAAATCTAAATTATCACCAGTCCAAATCATTGATTATTTGGGATTTACCATAAATTCAAATCACATGTTGGTAACTTTGCCCAGGGATAAATTGGATCAGTTAATTGAGGACTGTGTTAATCTCCTTGGAGAACAACGACCTTCAATTAGACAAGTAGCCAGATTGATTGGGAAGTTTGTGGCAGCATTTCCAGCTGTGCAGTACGGTCCTCTACATTATCAACAATTACAACGATTAAAGGAACGGGCACTGAGAATACAAAGGGGCCATTTTGATAGGCCTATGCAGTTGTCAGTTGGGGCAATTTCTGACATACAATGGTGGATAGTAAATGTTTCAAAAAGTTTTAGGAAGGTCTTGGTGGAACCACCTTCAATGATATTACAGACTGATGTAAGTGCACTGGGTTGGGGTGCAACAGATATGTCTTCTAGTTGTGGAGGCAGATGGAATGTTGATGGTGTTGATGAGACATCCCTTCTTCAATTAAGAGGGATTAATTATTTAGAGTTGTTGGGAACCTGGTATGGGCTTAAAGCTTATTGTTCTACCAGGAGGGACTTGCATGTGCAGGTTCAGATTGACAACACCACAGCAGTGGCATATGTAAACCACATGGGTGGAGTCAAGTCACAGTCTTGTGATAGACTGGCTAACCAGATATGGAGCTGGTGTATTGACAGAAATATCTGGCTTTCAGCAATTTATTTGCCAGGAAGATTCAACACTATAGCTGACACTAGGTCACATCAGTTCAATGACAACATAGAATGGATGTTAACTCAGGATGTATTTAATCAAGTGATTGTGCAGTATGGAATGCCAGATATTGACTTGTTTGCACCTAGATTAAATCATCAGTTGCCCAGATATGTTTCATGGGAACCATATCCTGGTGCAGCAGCGGTGGATGCGTTCTCGCTGCATTGGGGAGGAATGTTTGTGTATGCATTTCCTCCATTCTGTCTCATCAGCAGATGTTTGCAAAAGATCAAGCAGGACTCCGCTTCAGGGGTATTGGTAGTGCCAGATTGGCCTACACAAGCATGGTTTCCTGTTGTATTACAAATGGCTAGGGAGCCTCACATGATTATTCCCAAGAATAAAAATCTACTGGTGAATCCAGTAACTGGGGATCAACATCCTTTACATGATCATATTGATCTGTTGATTTGCTGATTTTAATGAGGCCATACCTCGGGAGAGGTCTGTCTGATCGTACTGTGGATGTTCTCACGTCGGCCTGCAGGGATAGTACACAGAAGCAATATATCACCTCGATAAGGAAGTGGGGGCAATTCTGTCTACAGCAGAATACTTCATATCAAACTGCAGGGATCACAGACGTATTGGAGATTTGTCAACTCTTTATTTCGACCAAAAATTAAGTTACAGTGCGATCAATTCAGCCAGAAGTGCTCCGTCTTCTTATTTACCCATGAATTCAGAATTGCATACAGTAGGGACACACCTGTTAGTTTCTAGATTCACGAAGGGAGTTTTCAATTCTTTTTTTTTTTTTTCAGATTCATGAAAGGAGTTTTCAATTCTAATCCTCCTAAACCCAGGTATGCCGGTATTTGGAATGCGAGTGAAGTTCTTATGCTTCTTCGCCAGTGGGCTCCGGTTACAAGCCTATCTATAGCCAAATTAACTATGAAGGTGGTCATGCTTATGGTGTTGGTTTCAGCCCAACGTGTACAAACATTGCAAAAGCTTTGGTTAGATAGAATGCATGTGTCGGCAGATGCCATTATGTTTTATGTCTATGATTTGCTTAAACATAGTAGAAGAGGCATGACAGGATGTAAGTGTTAAAGAAGGAACTGCAGATGCTGGAGAATCGAGGGTTACACAAAAGGCTGGAGAAACTCAGCGGGTGCAGCAGCATCTAAGGAGCGAAGGAGATAGGCGACGTTTCGGGTCGAGACCCTTCTTCAGACTGGTCAGGGATCAGGGAAACGAGAGATATAGACGGTGATGTGGAGAGATAAAGAACAATGAATGAAAGATATGCAAAAAAGTATCGATGATAAAGGGAACAAGCCAATGTAAGCTGTTTGTGGTGTGAAAATGAGAAGCTAGTGCGACTAGGGTGGGGGAGAGAGATAGAGAGAGAGAGAAAGGGAATGCCCCCCGAGGGCTGAGGGAGAGGTGGGAAGGGGAGGAGACAGCAAGGGTTAACAGAATTGAGAAAATTCAATGTTCAAGCCCAAAGGATGCAGACTCCCCAAGCGGAATATGAGGTGCTGTTCCTCCAACTTGCGGTGTTGCTCACTCTGGCCATGGAGGAGGCCCAGGACCGAGAGGTCGGATACGGAATGGGAGGGGGAGTTGAAGTGCTGAGCCACCAGGAGGTCGGGTTGGTTATTGCGGACCGAGCGGAGGTGTTCGGCGAAACGATCGCAAAGCCTCCGCTTGGTCTCACCAATATAGATCATCTGGCATCTGGAGCAGCGGATGCAGTAGATGAGGTTGGAGGAGGTGCAGGTGAACCTCTGTCGGACCTGGAAGGACTGAAAGGAGTGGAGGGGGGAGGTGAAGGGACAAGTGTAGCTTTTCTTGCGGTTGCAAGGGAAAGTGCCCGGGGAAGGGGTAGAGCAGGAGGGAAGGGAAGAATTGACAAGGGAGTTTTCCGGGGATGTAAGATTGTGTTTTCAGCATACCCCACAGATGATCGCTTGTGTGTAGTCTCACATTTATCTCATTACATTGAGGTCACTAAAGCTCTAAGAGGAACAGAGTCTGCATTATTTATTAGTCACAAAAAAACCACACAGTAAGGTGTCGGTGCAAACAATTTCAAGGTGGCTAAAGCAGGTCCTGGCAAGTGCTGGAATTGATACTGATAAATTCAAATCTCATTCCACCAGGGCGGCATCAACTTCCGTGGCAAGGGCGATGGACGTGCCAATGGACCATATCCTCACGGCCGCAGGATGGTCCAGTGAGCTGACCTTTCAAAGGTTTTATCACAAGCTGATTTCAAGGCTGGGGGTGTTTGCTGATTCTGTTTTGAGTTCTGTTATAGTTTCCCTCTGAGTTAGAGGGGTTGTTATGGTTTTGTTTGTAAATAAACTGTTATTCATTTAACAAATGTTATTACTGATGCATTATTGATTGTTAACGACTTTTGAGTCAATCGATGCAGTGTGAATGCCGGATTTGGGTCTGCGGTGTGAAACCACAGTGTGAAGTCTTCACGTAGTCACTCACATGACTGAAGTAAAATAGTAAGATTAAACGAGAACTTACCAGTTTGAAGTTTGATCTTTATTTTGTGAGGAGTCGAGTTGAGGGACTACGTGCCCTCCGCTCCCACCCTCATAGATCTCAGCCGGTAGTTCTACTCTTTGTTATCTTACCATTATACTTCAGTCATTGTTAGCTGTGAATTCACTCCGCTGCTTTGAAGATTGACGCACCAACGGCTGTACGGGGTTCTTCACGTAGTCCCTCAACTCGACTCCTCATAAAATAAAGATCAAACTTCAAACTGGTAAGTTCTCGTTTAATCTTACTATCTTGTGTCACCGTATCAAAAGTGTTGGATGCAAAGTCTCCGGGTGACAGAGGTGGCACAGCAGCAGAGCTACTGCCTTACTGTACTGCCTTACTCTGTCTCACAGCGCCAGAGATCCGGGTTTGATCCTGACCACGGGTGCTGTCTGTACGGAGTTTGTACGTTCTCCCTATGACCTGCGTGGGTTTTCTCCGGGTACTCTGGTTTCCTCCCCCATTCCATAGACGTGCAGGTTTGTAGATTAAATGGCTTTGGTAAAATTGTAGCATAGCTCCCGTGTAGCATAGAACTAGTGTGTGGGTGATCACTGGTCGGTGTGGACTCAGTGGGTCGGTGCCTGGTTCCACGCTGTATCCCGAAAACAACATCAAAGGCTGAAGAAGGGTCTCGACCCAAAACGTTGCCTATTTCCTTCGCTCCATAGATGCTGCCTCCCTCACCCGCTGAGTTTCTCCAGCATTTTTGTCGACCAAAGATAAATTTTACTTCGGAGTCACGTGAGTGACTACGTGAAGAAGGCCCGCCAGGCGCATGCACGTCATTACGTCCGCGCATGTCGCACTCAACGGGCTGGAGGGCACAGCTCCACCAGCGGGTAAGTAGGAACTTCTAAGGTAAGTGTTTTTACAAACTTTCCTTAGAAGTATTTCCACTCCGTAAAGCTGGCTCGAGCAGTCAGTAGGAGTGGGCAGTTGGAGCAGTCTTTTCAGAAGATCCGTTTTAGCGTGGGTCCAGGGATTCACCAATTTGATCGGGTCGGGAGATAAGCGCAGCAACGCCGGCTCCGATGCTGGGTGCCGTTTTACCGGCAGCAGTTCAAATAGCGCGCTAAATTTCCACACTAGCTCCATTCATAAAAGGCTGGCCAACTGCCATTTCATTCAAAATAAGCTTGGTTCATCTCTTTATATCAAGGGTACTAAGCAGACTAAGGCTGCTCCTAGCCATGCACAGGCAAATATAAAGTCAGTGACCTGGCTTCTCTGAAGTTACTCTTCCCCTGATCATACAAAACTGTGGGGGAGGTTGGGAACATGCAGCTGATGCTCCAACATTCATTACATAAGGGTCCAAGGGCCAGTAATGTCCAAGAGGGCCATACCAAGACCAACATATGGTGGGTCAATTATTGGGGTTCCTTCCAGCGCCTTGTTTAGGACTGGAGGATGCCTCCCTATTATATGATTTGGGAGAAGTGGGCAGATTGCAGCTGACCCTGATGCGGGTGTCCCTGCTTATGTGCAAACACCAGCGCGCACAAGAGCCACGCTCCGGGTGTCTCGGGAATGGCACTGAGTTTCTATTCCGGGGGGGGGGGGGGGGATCTGGTGAGTCAATGGAACAATCCCTTGCCAGCGGTATCCATTATGTACTACCTCAGCTCCAGCAAGATATGATGCAAGTGACTGCAAACAAATATGAGACACCTGTTTAATGTGCATTACTGAAAGTGCCTATGGTGACCCAGGTTCTGGGCACCCATGAGTCCTTCTTTGACTGGACAGGAGGTTCGGTGTTAACATGTCCTCCAACTGATGGCTGCAGCAATTACTGCATTTGGCACTATGGTCCAAGGGACAATCATTCCTCAAACTCACACATATATGTTGGGTATTTTATGCAATGCATTTTTCAGGGAATTGCATCAGGGAATATCGCCATCAGGCCAACACTAAACCAAAAAATTGCTACTCTATGTAGGGCAACTGCTGTACAAACGCCTGAAATATGGTTGGAACGGACCTTGTCATGAACATTCGTGCAATTCATGATGAGGCCAAAGCAATTGGCTTCATGTAGTCAAGCATTCGAGGCCACCTATTCACAACCCTGGGTTAATACTGCACGTCAGATCCAGGGGCTGAGTTCAGCAGAGGCAGGCCAGTGGGGCAACGAGGGTACCCACCGAGACAGACAGGGTACAATCCCAATATGAGCAGACAACAGCTTTACAGGTCAACTGTAGAGGTACAGGGACTTTTCTTAACGATAAAGTTCTGGGGACCAATCTCCTATTGGAGGTTGATTACAAATGTTTTCTAATCAAGGATGCTGTATAATGTATGATATGTTATACTAAATACTGTCTCAAGTCTCCCATTGAGTTTATCTCAGGGATAGATCCACCTCAACAGCACAAGCCTAATAAAAATGTGCGTGTTTTCTGCTTCAGAGCCTGAACATATAGATAATGGTCATTGATACAGCCATTAATCATCCTCCACAATTGTTTCTAAAATTCCCCAGATCTTAAAAAGATGGGTGTTGTGGAGTAATTTTTGTCCTCACTTAAATTCATTACTGCTTAACACCTGCTATCACAGGGCTGTTATGTGGGAAACTATTTGTTTGCAACATGGGTATTATTCACTGCCAATTCATGTTCATTATCGCAGGTACTTGCAATTTAATTGGATGGCACAGCTGTGTCAATACAAAGCATTGACTCCTGGATTCAGTTCAGCACCCAGGCTATTTATTAAATTGTTAAAACCTGTGCTGGGGCTATTCAGCCCATCATCACATTGTAATGGGTTATTTAGCTGATATCTTAATTATCAGCAACACTAATAAGTCAGCTGAAGAATCGGTGCTTGAGTCATTAGGGGTTGCTCCATCCAACTAAGTTCAAGTTCCAGCCAACCCAAAATATTGAGTATTTGGGGTTTCTTATTAATTCGGTTGCTATAACAGTAACATTCCAACAGCCAAGGTTGTCGATGATGATGATGTCTGTACTTGCCTCCCACAAATCTTTATCCCTCCATCTGAGAAGACGCTAAGGACATTGGTAAATGGGGAGCAGGTTCCTGCAGTACATTCGGGCCTTTGCATTATCAACCTTTGCAGAGAGCACGTGAACTAGCACTAAAAATCGAATGCAGGCCATTTTCATCGGGTTCACCGGTTACCAACCACAGCTCTCGCAGAATCCAGTGGTGCATTGTTAATGTTCATCTAGCTACCAATAACATTTTGGGTACTAGACCCTTCACTAATCTTCCAGACTGATGTCAGCGCTCTCAGATGGGGGGGGGAGGGGGGGAGGCTACGGACACCGAGTCTAGCTGTGGGGGTCACTAGCATGAACACGAAGGGTTGATTCGCCTCACACATGGGATAAATTATTTCGCATTCTTGGGGGCATTTTCTGGGTAAAGTCATATTGCTCCTCAATGAAGGATTTCCACATTCAACTCCAGATTGATAACATCACAGCAGTGCAATATATTACTCATATGGAAGAGCACGGTCATTATCATGTGTTAACTGGGTACCGTCATATGCCATTGGGGTATGTCACGGCATATCTGTGTTTCAGCCATTTATTCACCACCTATAGCTAATGTGGTGGCCGACCATAGGTCGAGTACGTTTCATGCCAATATAGTGTCGCTGTTCAATTCTAAACTTTGTCACACAATTCACACTTGATTTGGGTTGCCAGCCATTTGATCTGTTCCATCCAGATTACATCACCAGTTGCCTAAATATGTTTCATGGGAGCCAGATCCAGGCGAAGTTTCCCGTGGATGCAGTCTCGTTACATTGGGGCACTAAAATCTTATGCAAATTCTAAAAATATTTCATCCTGAACTGTCTCACCACAATAGAGCGAGTCTCCGCCACAGGTGTTTTGGTGGTCCCAGATTGCCCAATGCAACCATGGTTCCACTTCGTCTTTTCAATGATGGTTCAGTCATTCATGATGATTCCCAGCTGCAGTAATTCTTGGTGCATTCAGTTACAGGAGAAAGTCCCCCTTTACATGACCGTATTCATTGTTGGTCTGCAGGTTCTGACCAGACAATTCCAAGAACTTGGATTGTTGAACAGGACCATGGTGGTTCTCGCTGCAGCTTGGCGAAATAGCACTCAAAACATACTATATGGTTCACCTAAAGAAATGGGAACTGTTTCTGTGTACAATCCAATTTCTTCTCATAATGCAAGCATATATGATGTGTTGGAGTTCCTTGCTAAGTTGCATTTTGATGAGCACCTGCGTAATAGTGACATTACCAGCGCTCGGAGTGCGTTGTCCTCTTATTGGATGCTGTCTTCAGAACAACATCCTCTAGGGTCCTCATCCGTTAGTATCCCGACTTATGCGGAATTTTCATAAAAATCCTCCGAAACCTCGCTATACCGAAATCTGGGACATCACTCCTGTTCTCACAATGCTTCGGCAATGGGCTCCAATTACTTCATTATTTACACAGAGATTAACTCTTGCTGTGGTTATGCTAATAGCGCTGGTTTCAGCCAAACGTGTACAAACATTGCAATTCTTACAAATACCTTGTATGCATTTGTGTCTGTCAATGACATTACCTTCTATGTTTATGATTTAATCCAACAAAGCAGGCCGGTCTGGCTGGAATCAAGGTGACGTTTAAAGCCTATCTTGTTGACCACCTGTTATATGTAGTTACCCCATATAACTTAAGCCAATATATTAAGGTAACAAGGAGTCTCAGAGATTCTGAGACAGGACTGATCATTAGTCACAAAAAGACATATACAAGAGTGTCAGCGCAAACTATTTCTACATGCTTGAAACAGGTTTCAATTATGCTGGAGTTGACATTCCTGTCTTTAACTTTCACTCCACCAGGGCGGCATCAATCTCCACGGCGAAGGCTCAGGACGTGCCGCTAGCCCAAATCTTCGAGGTCGAAGGATGGTCTAGAGCAGCAACATTTTCTCAATTTTCTGACAAACCTGTACAGACCGTGCCACGGTTTGGGCATGCTGTTTTGGGTCACATTTAATTCATTTGCTTTGTTTTCTATCATTGTTTGTAAATTTCCCTGAGACAGAGGGGTTATTTCTGGCTTTAGTATTATTACCAATAGTTATTGAATAATTCGAAAGCAATGTTCAATATTATTTCCCTACTGTGTCAACCGAAGCAGATTGTCGTGTGGCGTGCATCGACGGCATGAAAATACAGAGCTTTGAAATCTTCACGTAGTCACTCACGTGACTCCGAAGTAAAATAGTAAGATTAAATGAGAACTTACCAGTTTGAAGTTTGATCTTTATTTTATGAGGAGTGACGTTGAGGGATTACGTGCCCTCCGCTCCCACCCTCATAATCTAAGAGATCATCTGGTAGTTCTAGTCTTCTACGAGCCTTACTATGTTACTTCGGCTATTTGTTTTTCTGTGTTTTCATGCCACTGCTTTGAAGTATGACGCGCATGCGCCTGGCGGGCCTTCTTCACGTAATCCCTCAACGTCACTCCACATAAAAAAAAGATCAAACTTCAAACTGGTAAGTTCTCGTTTAATCTTACTATTAAAGGTCAGTCTCAGCATGTAATACTGATCAAGGACACTAGATGGCCACCACGCTCCACCATGGCAAAACACAAAGTGCCGGAGGATCTCAGCGATCAGGCAGCGTCTGTGGAGGGAGGGAGGGGACAGATGATGTTTCGGGTTGGGATTGTAGGAGGGAGAAGAAACCGGGATATGGAGAGGTGGGGCGGGATGAAGCCAGGCCAGTGATGGGAGCATACAGGTGAGGGGGAGGGGTTCATTGAGAGATGGGTGGACAACGGTGGGTCAGATGTGAAGTGAAATGTAAAGCTGGAGGAGGGGATCAGGGTGGGGGGAGGGACAAGGGGCAGGGATAGTGGGAGAATGGGTGAGCGCTGGGATGAGAGGGTGTGCAGGAAAGAGACAGATACAAACCGGCAAAGTTTAGTTTCGTTCACTTTTGCTTTGTTTAGTTTATGTCACGAGTACCGAGGTACAGCGAAAAACCTTTTGTGCTAACCAGTCGGCGGAAAGACTATGCATGCTTACAATCGAGCCATACACAGTGTACAGATACATTAAACATAAAAAGCCGGAGTAACGCAGCGGGACAGGCAGCGTCTCTGGAGAGAAGGAATAGGTGATGTTTCGGGTCGAGACCCTTCTTCAGACACATATTACATATTACAGAGACATTAGTTTAGTTTAGAGATACAGTGCAGGAACAGGCCCTTCGAGTCCGCACCGACCAGCGATCCCTGCACATTAACACGGACCCCCACACACACTAGGGACAAACCACGGGTCGTGGTTCATGACGGGAAGGTCATTGACATTTGCCATGTTCCTCTCTCCGCGGATACCACCTGACCTGCTGACCATTTTCACTGACGTTAGTCAGATTTCTGACATCCACCGTTAAGCTCGGCCGAAGTTCCAATAATCCGAACTATCCCCCCCACCCAACTTTACACTGAACCTGATCTTATTCTAACGATTCTTATTCGCAAGTTCGTGGTAATTCAGAAGTAAGAAAAAGTTCTTGCTTTTTTTTTAATGGCCACTGTAAACAAATAAGAAGTAGAATAATTTTGCAAATCTTCCTTTCCCCCTAACCGCGTGGCGGCACGGTGGCGCAGTGGTAGAGTTGCTGCCTTTGGCCCCTGTCCCACTTAGGAGATCTAAACAGCAACCTCTGGTGACCTTGCCCCGCCACCAAAAATATAATCAAGGTCGAGGTGACCTGCAACCTCCTACCACCTCCCACACATATGTTGAAAACCTTCCTCCACTATGAAGAAAACCGGCTTCGACTAGACCTGCGACTAAAAATGATCGATTTTTAAAACGGCAACCTATTTTTAGTCTAGGCCGGTTTTAATCATGATGAAAAACTAGCAGCAACCTAGATGAAGCCTCGATCACGTGGAAACCACTTTCGACCATTAGGGAGAGTGACCAAAACCTCCGGTGACCTCATGGAAACCTTGGGTGGCGGGCACGGTCACCGGAGGTTGCTGTTTAGGTCTCCTAAGTGGGACAGGGGGCTTAACAGCGCCAGAGACCTGGGATCGATCTTGACTACAGGTGCTGTCTGTACGGAATTGTACGTTCTCCCCATGACCGCGTGGGCTTCCGCCAGGTAAACCTCATCAGCACCCTCTCAAAGCCTCCACATCCAGGCATGAAAATCGCTGTCTAAACATGCGGGGGACACAATTTCTTGGCGGCTGCGCGCCGGCATGAGGTGTACACGCGAGGCTTCAGCCGTGGGCAACAGCAACAGCACCTTCGTCCACCCTGAATCGTGGGGCTTCATGGGGTCTTTCATCAGCCGGCGGGGGGGGCTTCAATATCGGGTGCCTCGATCGCCTCGATGCAGCAGCTTGATTAAGCCCGCGCTGGGCACTGAAAGACCTCGCAAACGTACTGATTCAGCCCTTAGAAACCGTCTGATAAAGTCCGGATTACAAAACATGGGGGGGGGGGGGGGGGGAGATTGTCTCCCCACCTCTCAAACCATGGAGGGAACGTGTGTCCCCTGTACCCCCTGGATTTCCGCCCCTGTCCACATCCACCCTGTATTGGGGCATTACAACAATTTATTCTCGTGCTTCTCATTTAACCTTTGCCCCCTCTCACCTTAAAGCTATGTCCTCAAGGATTTGATAATTCTATCCGGTTAAAAAGGTTCTGACTGGCTATCCTATCTATGCCTCTCACAATTTTATGCACATTTATTAGGTCTCACCACAACCTTCAGTGTTCCACAGAAAACCTAAGTCAGTCCAACCCTCCCTGTAGCTATTACGCCCTAATCCAGGCATCATGCTGGTAAACATCCCCGCCTCCCTCGCCCACAGCCTCCACATCCACTCTGCATTAGGGCGTTACAACAATTTAGTATCGTGCTTCTCCTTCTCCGTAAATCTCTCGGGGTTCAGGATGTCCTGGTCGTGACCAGTTCTCTGAGGGTTGAGGTGGCCCGATGAGTCAAGTCCACAACCCTTGGACTGTGTCATGTACAAGAGAGGTGGGACACAATGAGGGGAACGTTCGAGTGCTTGTCGCATTGCTCACTCCTGCAGCTGCCTGGGCCTCCCAATACTCACAGCCTTCCTTTTCGTTACTCTGCCCTTTTCGAAGGTCAAAGAAGAGGAATTTGAGGTTTTTTCTGGACGGAGGTTCTGAGACACACTTGAACATCTACTGTACTCCGCTTCTTGGAAACCTCTTGCAACGAGAGACCTCGAAGAGGAGGGTCGGCTTCAGTATTTAACCATCAGACACGTCATAGAGTCATACAGCACGGAAACAGGCCCTTCGGCCCAAATCTGCCCATGCTGATCAAGATGCCATCTGCACTAGTCCCACCTCCCCACGTTTGGCCCATTCCTCTCGAATTTCTATCCCTGTACCTATCCAAGTGTCTTTTAAATACTGTTATAGTACCTGCTCAACTACTCCCTCTGGCAGCTCATATAGGATAGGATAGGTTTATACCAACCACCCTCTGTGTGAAAAACGTGTTGCCCTCAGTTTCTTATTAAGTCTTTCACTCTCGCCTTAAAACTGTGTCCACTAGCTCTCGATTTCCCTTTTCTCTGGGTAAAATACTCTGCGCATCTACCTCTCCATTTCCCCTTATGATCTTATACATCTATAGGTTTACCCCTCAGCCTCCGCACTACTTGGAAATAAAGTCCTAGCCTGCTCAACCACTCCTGTAGCTCATGGCCCTCGAGTCCTGGCCAGCATCCTCGTTAATGTTGACAATGTGCTTTCCACCCAGAGCTGGGAGAGAGACTGATACCTCAGTGTTGGGGGGGAAGTGAGCAGATTCATTGGCGCTTTATTGTCATCTGTACCTGAGTACATGAAATCCCCTTAATTTTGCCTAAAGTGCCTTTGACATCTGATAACACAGAGGGCACAGTCACATTCAAGCGGAAGAATGCAACTAAGAATTTCATTGTTCTTCCTGGGGGACATATGACACTAAACACTCTTGAGTGTAAGAATAATATATTATTCTGAGGTAGACACAAGAAGTTCGCCATGCTTCCAGCACATCTTATACTTTTGAAGTTCAAAAGTTGTTAAAAATGTTCGAGTCTTACTTGTTAGCATGTTATTTTTACTTCGGAGTCACGGAGTGACTACGTGAAGAACCGTACAGCCGTTGGTGCGTCATGACATCGACGCATTGGTGCAGTGGCGGTTGGAGGCAGCAGCGCTCCTCCAAGCGGTAAGTTAAAAAGCGAGGTAAGTTTTAAAATTTTTCAGTGGTCATTTTTCTGCGACTGTTGGAGGTTGTTGGAGAAATGTTGCAGAAAATGAAGAAGAAGGTTGTCGGCGAGGCGCTCCGGGAGGTAGGAAGGGAAAATGACAGGAGAGAGTTGTTGATGGAGGCCGTCTGGTACACCTGGTCCGGAGCTGGCATACACAGCCAGCGGTTGCGGACACTTGCCTGTGAGCGGTGGAGGCATGCCAGTAGGGGCAGAAGCATTGGCAAGGTGATAGGCCGTGGACCCTGGTCGGGCCTGGAGGTTAAACCCTCCATAAGAGAGTCCGTTTGACTCACGGCTCTCCCAGGTCGAGATTTTATTACAAATGAATGCTCGACAGGGGACCAGCTCCGTGAGGAGGAGTGATGCCCAGGCCAGGCTGTGGGAGAGTCTGTGCTAGCAGCACCTGTTACAGGGCTGCTGGAATATCCTGCCTGTGAGGAGGATGTTCCATCAGTGCAGTTCGCTGATGATTTTCTTATGGTGGGGGAGAAGGCAGTAAAGGAGTTCAGTTGGAGGTAATGCCGATATTGCTGAAAAATTTGCTGTGACTGGAGGGCAGGAGAGGCCGATTGAGGGCCCAGAATTGGCTGAAGCAATTCAGTATTATGCTTTTCCCCCAGTTTACAGGAGCTAGCTTGAATGAGCAGCAAAAAACTATGAAGTCTGTTAATTTGTGATTCCTGAAGTACCGGTGGTTAATCACCCAATTTGGTACAGATGGGTATGCCATGCTAGGCCCAGGAGATGAAATTCCAAAAATGTGCTTAAACTGTTGTCAGCAGGGTGTCAGGCTGTTGTAAAAGTTATTGGATACAGCCAAATACGTTGGAAGCACCTCCAGGGTGCACTTGGATTTTTGTTGTTAAGTGCATTTTTTGAAATTTTTTATTTATTTTTTTATTTTTTTTTAAATTTATTTTTAGAGGAAAACAAATTAATAACAGTTACATTATATTTCAATGTAAAAATACATAGTCTTAATAATTGATTCATACTAATAATATTATTTATACTGTATTATCCTTAATTATAAATTTCAAAGTTGTTTTTTATATTTTGTATAAACTAGGATACATAATTACTAATAATACATTTATAATATTTAGCATTTACTTCTACTATTTAGTAATTTTCATTTTATCTCTAATTATTTAGGTATAAGGCCAAAAATTTTATGATATATTGATACAAAAAGTTAGTAAACATTCTAATTTCCATTATTTCTTCCTATGTTAACAATAGTTATCTTATCGCTAAATTTAATTTAAAATTATTGTACCATAAAAGTACTAATTGTTATATAATTAAAAATATAAATACTCCAAAATACTAATAATAACTAATAATATTCTCATAAATCTAATAATATTTATATTCGTACTAATATTAGAAGATTAAGATATTGTGTTTTCTATATTGTTTTTTAATTTTTTATATAGATATAAGAAAACAGAAAAGTTAAGAATAGAATTAAAGAGTAAGAAAAGGTTTGGATGGAGAATAAAATTATTCTGTCATTAATCCGTCCTTACGATATATTCTTGATTTTTTATATGTATTTCTTCTCCATTTCAATATCCAGGCTCAGGTCAGGTTTCGCGGCCGAACCATTATGCCCTGTAATATTCCATATTGGAGACCAAATCCATCTGAAGAGTTCTAACTATCCATAAGGACAAGCTCAATCTCTCCAAATGGAAGTGGCTCCGGACATTTTCTATATTCACATTTTGATTGTGGGAAGCAGGGGCCTTTCCAAAATTTTAATATTAATTTTTTTCCCAATTATTAACTTAGTCAATAAAAGTTCTTTGATTCATTATTATAATGGTCAGTTTCAATTATTCAAGTTATAATTACTTTGTGGTCGGGGTTATATTTATATTGATAAGGTCGATTATTTTAAATATTTTACTATTTACATTTTTAGGCAGTTAGTAAATGAGTGTGTCAAATTTGTTCTGAAATTAGATTAGAAATAGGCTACTTTATGAAAACTATTATGTAATTATCAAAAGCGTCCTTACAATTATAAATATAACTGTATTGGATTTTTATGTTAAATCA